>CM042433.1:31274554-31387054 GCA_023631565.1 Gymnocephalus cernua | reverse complement strand
AAAAAAATACAAAACCAAAAGTGTTCATGATGCAGTTTACTAATCACAGATAGATAGATAGATAGATAGATAGATAGATAGATAGATAGATAGATAGATAGATAGATAGATAGATAGATAGATAGATAGATAGATACAAATACAAATTCTGTTCTACATCAGCTAAATATAAGGCACACAGCACACATAGAATATACAATACATTATAAATAAGGTAAAATATAAGAACACCTACTCAAAAAATATACACAGGAAAAAATTTACAAATGTATATACAAGTGGCGAATCAAGATTTATTTATTGATTTATCAAGATTCTTTTTTTGGGCATTTCCACCTTTAATGGACAGGACAGCTAGGTGAGAAAGGGGAGAGAGATGAGGAAGACATGCAGGAAATCATCACAGGTCAGGGGTTGAACCCTGGACCTCTGTGTCGAGGCATAAACCTCTATATATGTGTGCCTGCTCTACCAACTGAGCCAACTCGGCCACACCAGATTTACAACCTACTTAAATCGTATTCATAAAATATGTAAGTAAACCTATGTTTGTGCATGTTGCACTAGTATTGTGATGCATAGTGAGTTCTATCCAACACTCAGTGGTGAAGTGTTAAACAGTTTTATTGCCTGTGGCAGGAAAGATCTCCTGTAGCGGTCCCTGTGCATCGAAGCTGCCGGAGCCTTTTTATTTGGAGGGGGGGGGGGGGGGGGGGGGGGGGGGGGGGGCGGGGGTTGGTCAGGGTTATTTATGGTAAATAACAGTTTGTTCAGTGACCTCCTCTCCACCGCAGCTTCAAATGTGTCCGGTTTGCCGCCAAATAACAGAGCCAGCCTTTCTGATCAGTCTGTTCAGTCTGTTTATGTCACTGGGTCCGATGCAGTCGTGTAAGGGATCTTAATTTGAAATCCAGTAATTTGATTACAGTTAATAAACCCAGAACGCTCCGTTTCTTTGACATTTGGGAGGTCAATTTGTCTTACTGGGAGTTTGGTGGAAGGTTGATATCTGAAGCTCACTAATTAACATGCAATATCTTGTTTGTTTTATTATATAAAAATGTGAGTGTAAAAACAACAATATGTGGATTTACAGGGGGTATTTTTGTTCAACCATTTCAGTGATTTTCTGAATGAGTTTTTGTGAGCTTTAGAGGTGCTGGTAGGCAGGTTTTGTTATCTTTTGGGCAAAGCCAGGTTAGCAGTTCCCCCCCCCCCAGCTTTCAGTCTTTATGCTAAGCTAAGCTTACATGCAATATATTTAACCGACAGACATGAGAGTGGTATCAATCCTCTCATCTAACTCTCAGCAGAAAACTATAAGCTTATTCCCCAAAATATCCAATTATTTTTAGATGTGCATGTTTATCAAGACATTTGGTCCATGTTTTGTACTTTAGTCCAGTTTACAAAGAGTTAATGCTTTTTAAAATCACAACCTTTGAATTCAACACCACTGAAGTGAACTCTCCCACCTCCTGTGCGTGCCAGTCAATATGCTTGTTTGATGTCTGAGAGATGTAAGTTAGTTATGAGTTCACTCAGAGTTTGTGTGAATCAGGCTTCAGCAGCTCATCCCACCGCTTCCTGCTGCTGTTGCCCTAGTCTCGCTTTGCCAGACCTTCCTCCACAGCGCTGCGGAGGAGGGTCTGGATGGTCCACACAGCATTCTGGGATGTGCTCTGGTTTATTGGCATTTCTTTAAACCAATCACAATCGTCTTGTGTGGTGCTAAGAGCCAGACGGAGCAACGGTGCCTCTGCGAAATAGCCTCAGGAACAAACTTGTTTTGGTGGAACATGTGTACGTTCAAAAGTTGTTTTAGTTGTGCAACAGAAAACTCAGATTGAACAGATCTAGTCAGTCTAGCTATCTGGATTTACCCTGCAGAGATCTGAGTTAACTATAGTCCTCATGAATCCACCGGAGTTTAGAATTCCAACACAAAGAAAGAGGAAGGTAACGGATATCCACCCCAAAAGATTGACATCCAGCGGAATTTCCGGCAGCAACCGACCATATCTCGGAAGTGGAACGTTGTGAATATAGACTACTGTTACCCTAACGTGCATCTTGCACGTCAACTGGGCCCCACATCAAGCTGGGATTGACCAATGATCCACACTGATGTTCTTCCCCAACACTGTTATTTTGAAAGCTTTCATTCAGTTGTGAGCATTGGTTTGTTTTTGTTTTTTTGCTCTTCATTAAGTGAAATAAGAACATCCACGTCTGTGGCAAACCATGCCGTTACATTCAAAGCCTTCTGACAGAATGGGTGTTGGACAGTGAACGATGTTGACAGCCTCAACGTGGTCATCCCTGATGTGGCGAGTTTGCCAACAGGCTTCAGGTGCTGGTGTGGTGCTGAAGAGACACTGACCTGTTACTGAAATTATTAGAAAGAGCAGGGATGGTCAGAAAAAGAGGAAGGTGTTGTCATTTTTATTTTTGCTGAAGGGAGAGTAATCTGACTTTTTTATTCTTACCTAGTATTTATATTTTATTCCTGCCATCCTTGCTTTGGGATTACATTAAACAGAGATCAAAATGGTTTCATCAATAAGATGCTTTCAAGTGCACCACTGTTCTTGAAGTAGCATTCTTCCATAAGCAGAGGAACAAACATGGTTGTTTTGCGAAACACAATACATGTGGATCTTGTTATAGTGATTGTTATCTCCTGCAAAACTGCAGTACAATTAAATGTATCATATAAAGTTAGCCTATAATGCATTTTCAGCACCACACATATGTTCAGTGTAGAGAGATGAAGCATGATGACTGCCTGATTATAGTTTACAATGTTTCTAATATGATCATTTCCTGTGTTTTCAACCCACAAATGTAATTATCTGTTTTTAAGGGCACTTCATTCCGCAGTTGCATTCCACAGTTAACCGAACCGTAACCAAGAGACACGTGTTTATACATGTAAAACCAAATTTATGGAATGACTGGAATATTTGATAAAAAGGGATGCATCTGCATGCATTTGTTTTAAATACATTTCCAATGTTTGTATTGGTAGAAAAAATAAAAATAAATAAAATGTTTGTATTGGTAGTCACTTTGTAAAAAATGATGTTCAAGACTGTAAATGTTTAGGTCATTTTAAAGTGGTTATACGTTGCTGCTGTCATAAAGGTCTTTTCTTTACGATGCTGTATTGCCCACTGTATTACCGAGTTAGCGTTATGGGGAGGTCAAACAGTTGCAATTAATGTTTTGCTCAGACAGAAAATCATTCATTTACAATAAAAGAATAAGTTACAGATGCATCGTTGCATTTCAATTGCATACCACATTTTGGGAATATATGCTTATTCGCAATCTGAGCGTGGTGTCGATCTTCTCGTCTAACTCTCTGGCAGAAAGCAAATTTAAAGAAATTTTAATGCTGTTATATTATTGAGAGGGGACGGTCCAAGAAAATATTAAGAAAAGGGGACGGTCAGCCGGGTACAGATCACCATAAGGTTGCAGTCCTTTCAGCTGCCTTTGCCGTTAAGTTTAGCTGACAAAAGGTGAGCGTCCTGCGGCGACGACAGTTAAGTTTAGACACCAAAACAACTAGTTAAGATTTTAAAGATTGTGGTTTGGGTTAAAACACCGGCCCACTTAGTAGGCTACTCCCGGTCGGGACAAGAACACCCATTTCCTGGGTGAAGGTCTTGTGTTTTTCCCTTAACTTCTACCGGGACATGAACTCCACTCCCTGGCTACAAAGCCCTGTGTTTTAGGACACATCCATCCACCCCGACCTCCTCAGTGTGCAGTTTTTCACACTCTTATTCAGCAGCAGACATTGTAGTGTAGAGCCCGACCGATAAAGGATTTTCAAGGCCGATATCGATACAAATATTTGGTGATTTAAAAATCTGATATTCCGATATATCGGCCAATATATATATATATATATATATATATATATATATATATATATATATATATATATATATATATATATATATATTAGTGGTGGGCGTTAACGTGCTGCGTTAACGTGAGACTCTTATCGGGTGATTAAAACAAATATCGCCGTTAATCTATTCTCAAAGTTGTGGTGAAGGGTATGTGATGATGTGGGGCTATTTTAATTCTAAAGGCCAAGGGAACTTTATCAGGATGCATAGTATCCTGGATCCATGGAATAGGGTTAGTTAATTGTGGAGTTTAACGCCAAAAAGGCAGTTAACCACACGTTCCCGTTAATCTTATGATGGACATGTGTTGTGATATTTAAACAAACGGTACGTCAACGGCAAAATAAAAGCCTCTTATTTACGAGGCCGCGGTCCATCTTACACTGGGGCGTCTCAGGATATCAGGCCGGCCGGAGAACAGCATTCCCCGTCGGGAACCAGCTGTCGTATTAGGCCTTATGTAGACCTACAGTTCATAATGTTTAACTGAATAAACAATTAGTAACAGTGTTTCGCACACATAGACTAATGTGCGGCAATGCCCCTCACAATCAACACCACCCGCCGCACTTGCGTTTATTCATTTTTTTAAAACGCTATTTAAAACATGCAGCGTATTCGTTCCGCAGCATATTTCCTTCCCTGCTCTCCTCCGTCTCTCTGTCACTTGCGTCTGCCAGTGTGTTAATGTCAGAGTTCCGACCCGACTCTTAGCAAACCAGCGATTTCGCCCGCTAGCACACATATTCTGAATGCCTTCGGCAGAATTCAAATGAGCCATTTTAATCTAGATTAATCTAGATTAATTCCAAGATTACAGTGAGATTAATCTAGATTAAAAAAATGTATCTATGTCCACCACTAATATATATATTAGGGCTGTCAGTTTATCGCACTATTAATGGCGTTAACGCAAACCTATTTTAACGCCGACAATTTTTTTAACGCACGATTAACGCATAGAGAGAGCAACGGGATCTGTTGGATCTGTTAGTCCATTTCTTTAACTGTCTATGTCCACGCCATGTCCCGCCCTACGAAGCAGCTCGATTGGTTGGGGTTAGGAATTTCACCTTGAGTGGTTAGGATAGTGGATTGGTCAGGGGATAGGACCTGAACAAATGGGGTTACGTTACCTTGGACGACTGGCCAATAGTAGTGATTGAAGGGCGGGTCGCAGACCGGAAACAAAACAGACACAAGCCGCGGACGGTTCGGTTTGGGCTTGCGAGCCGCATAGTTTGTAGGCTCGTGACGGCGATTAGCTTCGGAGTGAGCGAGTAGTGACTCTACAGTCAGTGAGAGAAACAAAGTGTCTCCTCTGTTCTTTCTGACCACGGTGGGAAACCTGGAGCAGGAAAAACCCTCTCCTTGATTTTACGTTGTTTATGGAGAAGGAGAACCAGGAAATGAGTCAGGGGGAACCATAGTCGCTATGACAACGAGCCATGCTCGCCTCAGGCAGGAGGCAGTACTATCTGCAATGGAAAATGGAGATAACAGTGTTACATTATGTGACAGATTATTAGCTCCAAGTGTGAATGTTAGTGTGAAAATGAACACTACGCATATGCCAATGTTGTTTTCAATAAAAAAAAAACATTTGCACAAAGCAGCTGATCTCTTTTCCATGTTGATAAGAGAATTAAAATGAAAAAATATAATGACACAAAAAGAAATCAAGGGACATTTAGAATAGATAAAAATATGCGATTAATTGCGATTAATCGTGATTAAATATTTTAATCGTTTGACAGCACTAATATATATATATATGTATAAACAATGCAGAAACGTAACAAAACATAAACAGATTTCCCTAACATTAGTTATTTGTAGTTATTTATGAGTCCTCACTAAATTTATATGATAATGCAGTTTAAAAATAAACTCGTTTGTTTTATTGTCACAACAGAACAGAGGAACATCAAAATATATAAAAATTCTAATAAATAAAATGTATAAAAATACAAAGTTAAGATATGAAATGTAAAGGGTTAAACACGAGTGTTGCCAAAAGGGACGTTGTAGAGCACCCTCTGGTGGACAAACTATGCAACACCAACACTCATAACATGGTTGAAGGGTGTTTTGTCCGTTTTATTTTTTAAATATTCATTTATCGGCCATCATAAATGCCGATACTGATAGTTTGGAAAATGCCTAATATCAGCCCGCCGATATATCGGTCTGGCTCTATTGTGGTACATACTGTAATAAATATGTGGAATACATTTGAATAACAGTGCATTACCTACGTACGAATGCTTAATGAGAACAGGCCCCTGTAGCCTACAAACATTTCCATACACTCTCTTCGTATGTGAAGCAGCATCTCTGTTTGTATTCTTACTTGCCGGGCCCTAAAGAAACAAGATCCATATATTTCACTGGCGGAAATTAGATCAGAATACATTTTTGAAAATATCGATATTATTTGAAAACCATTTGTTGTGCAGTGAATTGACGCTGCTGTGTTTTCCTGTGTGTCTGTCCTGCAGGGTGAGCTGTTGAGCCCCTGCCGTTGTGACGGCTCGGTGCGCTGCACCCATCAGCCCTGCCTCATCCGCTGGATCAGCGAGAGGGGATCCTGGAGCTGCGAGCTCTGCTACTTCAAGTACCAGGTCCTGGCCATCAGCACCAAGAACCCTCTGCAGGTAACAGGAAGGGAATGGGCAGCACAAACACACACATACACACACACACACACGCACACACACACACACACACACACACACACACACACACACACACACACACACACACACACACACACACACACACACACACACACTCATCTGTGGAGCCACAAAGAAAAACAATTCTGGGGAAAACATGGCTTCACACTCCCCTCCCTGATCCTCTGGGAGGAATTCACAAGCTACACAGCAGTATATAAAGTCATCACCAGCTGCAAGATTAAAATAATGCACACCTGAATGCATCAATAATTATAACCCAATAAAATGGTATTTATATCCTGAAATGGGCCATACTGCATTATGAGTACTTTCCCTCTTTGTACTTTAAAGCAACACTATGTAACTTTTAGCGTGGGCTGTAGTTCCAATGAGACAACACTAACCCTTCCCCAGAAATTTGAGCGCCAAACACTTAATTTCCTGGATTATAAGAAATAAATCCGTAAAATAATAGAAAAAATTCTGGCAGCTCATTACACGGACTTTGCTGTAATTGAAAGACGGAAATGATGTGTGTAGCTACAGTTAAAATACAGAACATTTTCTGTTAGGCCTATATGAAATTCTCTCAACTGCTCAGTTAGTAAACATCTGAAAATGTTGAAGAAAACTTGTAAAATGTAAAAAAAAAAAAAAAAAAAAAAAAGAAACGCTACAAAGGTTGAAAAAAAAGCAACATCATTGGGAAAAGCGTCACAAGGTCAAAAGTAGTGACAAAAACGTCGGAAAAAAACTACAAAAATGTCACAAAAAGCAACACGTCAAAAAATAGTGACAATGTGGACTTAATCTACCGAAACCAATCCAATTTTTTGAGCGGGATTAATCTATCTCTTTTAAATTTTGGGGCACAAATCCCCTGCATCCCCCCCAAAATCTACCCCCATACCTGCGTAGCTGAATCATACTTAGATAATTTGATTTACAAACAGGGCAGAACAACAAGTCTCAGTTGAGTTTGGTGTAACAGAAGTCTCCTCATTAATCTCTTTACAACACGCCCAATGCTCTCTTTTTGACTCAGGATTCAGGTTATTGGATAAACCTCGCGTAGACAAGACGGAGAGTGTAAGTGAACATGGAAACGTCTTGTTGACATCGTGCAGGTAAACACAAACGTCATGCTCTGTGAGCTGGATGTTTTTTTTTCTAATTCATTAATCAGGCTGGGAGATCTTTATCAGATGAGAGAAGAAAAAAATGTTTTCATAATAACACATACAACATAGAAACACTGCTGCATCAGACCCAACTCTCTCTGCTAGGACAGATCTGTGTCCGTCGCTGTGTGTGAGGACTGTTCGCCATATTGTGCTGACACATTTTCCCTCTGCGTCACTGTCCTTCTGCCCTCCGTTTCACAGGCAGCCAATGGCTCTAAAACCTGTTGACAAGATGCCGTGTGTGTGTATATATGTGTGTGTGTGTGTGTGTGTGAGTGTGTGTATGTGTGTGTGTGTGTGTGTGTGTGTGTGTGTGTGTGTGTGTGTGTGTGTGTGTATTCATCATGGACTCATATATGGTGATTTCTATTATAATGTGTAACATTGTACATTTACTGAAGTACTCTACTTATACACAATTATCTGCTCAGAGCTGCAAGCATATTACTCCGCCCAAGTAGCACTGCTTCCCTTTCTGAGAATATAGTTCCCAGTTTGTATACAGTTAGAAGATGGCTGTGTCTCAAGTGACGTTATTTGTACACGCTGTGACTATACAAATCACAACATGTAAATAGGAACATATTGCCGTTATCTTGTCACTTATTCGGAGCAGTAGGCTAGTTGGAGCCGGTTACCTCCAGGATCTGTGCTAGGCTAAGCTAACGGTGGAGCAGTCAGAGTTACGACACGCACGGAGATGAGAAGGGTATGTATCGACTTGTCTAACTGTCGGAGTTACGGTGAATAAGCTAATGTCCCAATAAGTCGGCGTGTTCCTTTAAATATGTATATGTATGTAAATATATATAGAAAAAATATGACCCCTTAGTACTTAGTTGTAGAGTAGCTTAACTCAGTGGTTCCCAAAGTGGGGTCCGGGACCCCCAGGGGTCCTTGAGGATGTTCCAGGGGGTCCCCAGCAAAAATAGAAATTCTTTTTCCACAAACATTTTCACTATAATTTCAGCAATAAGGAACACAATGACATAATGTAATGGCAATTTTCTGTAGTAAAACATCTCAAAGCAAAAATCCTCTCAGATATGGCTCTGTGGAACAAATTGGGGGCCGTAGTATAATTTGTATCAGTTTAGGGGTCCTTCACGTGAAAAGGTTTGGGAACCATTGGCTCATTTAAAAAAACAGAAATTATGAATTTGATTCTAAAAATGTTTTCACATATTTGTGAGTAGGAGGACAATGCTGATCTTTAGTACATCCACTGTGACAATACCTAAGCAGTAAGCTACCAGCTGGGCTGACTGAACAGTGAATACATCCCACCAACCTGAGTCACTTATAACACCTTCATTACCACTTTATTGCCACTACATGAAACCCAGCAAAGCCAGCAGAAAGGTCAGCTAAAAGTTAGAGATAAATGTTAGCTAAAAGAGAATGACACTTGAAACTAGAATGGCACTCGGAGAGTGCAGACCTCCAACAAGGCCATGCCCTGTCTCTCAATGTTAACGAAAGTGAAATATAATTTGCGTATCTGCCCTGTGTTTCGGATCCGCTACAAAATGTATTCTTGCATTTCCAGACCTTCCTCCACAGCCCTACAGAGGAAGGTCTGGCTTGTCCACACAGCATTATGGGGATGGGAGAAAAACGTGCTCTGGCATTTCTTTAAACCAATCACAATCGTCTTGGGCGGTGCTAAGCCCCGGACACAATGACGGTGCCTCTGCAAAATAGCCTCGGGAAGGAACTTGTTTTGGTGGAACATTTGGACGTTCAAAAGTTGTTTCAGTCGTGCAACAGAAAACTCAGATTGGACAGATAGTCTAGCTAGCTGTCTGGATTTACCCTGCAGAGATCTGAGGAGCAGTTAACCACAGTCCTCAGAAATCCACCAGATTTATATTTGTAAACAGTGCTATATAAATACATTTTACTTACTAACTTATATTTGTTAAATTGATGAAAATGATGCTCCAGATTTATAGCTGAGGTTGTGCTGAAAGAAGGGAATCATGCATGTGGGGTAAATACAGTGTAAAAGGTGCTAAAACAGGACGAGAATGAATGCATAGAAAGCAAAAAATAACCCTCCATTCTGGACAGGATTTTGAGTGCAGGACTTTTAATTGTATGTTTACATTGTTTTACTTCACTTAAGTAAAGAATCGTACTTCTTCACTATGGCATAATTTCCACTGGGGACACGTTATAAAATCCTGTTTGTATCACCATGGTCCCTAAATGTATGTAGAAATTCAGGAAATGGGATTCAAATCGCAAAACATTTTTTGGCAGACCCCCTAACCCCTGTTTTTATAATATGTATAATGTTTGTGTGTGTGTGTGTGTGTGTGTGTGTGTGTGTGTGTGTGTGTGTGTGTGTGTGTGTGTGTGTGTGTGTGTGTGTGTGTCCTCCCCACTTCTCAAACCAAAGTTACACCCTTGCTTCTTCCACCACTCATTTAGACCTTGTTCTCCTCTTGCAGTGGCAGGCCATTTCTCTGACGGTGATAGAGAAGGTGCAGATAGCGGCCATTATTCTGGGTTCCCTTTTCCTCATCGCCAGCATCTCCTGGCTCATCTGGTCCTCCCTCAGCCCCTCGGCCAAGTGGCAACGCCAGGACCTGCTCTTCCAAATCTGCTATGGCATGTACGGCTTCATGGATATCGTCTGCATAGGTAAAGGACAAAGAGGACACCAAGATGTGCAGACATAAAATCACACAGCAGTATTATAAATAGCTTCAGCAGCAGCAGGTACAGACGAATTGTATAAGAATATCACATGAAAAGATGGGTGTAGTGGAAAATTTAGGTTCCAGAACACGCTTCTTGTTGCATTATGCAACAAGAAGCGTTTTGAAAACACAAAAACATATTAATAAACATAGGTTGCATTATGCAAGGACAAACTAAAAAACATGTATTCAGTCCACATTCTGCTGGTTGATAAGGTCATACACAATTACACAGAAACCAAACTAAATATGCAGATGGTGACAACTACACTAAAAAAAGCCCATTTTGATGTGGCAGAGAAGAAGAGTTTGTGTTTTCTAGCAGCAACCTGGTCGACTGTTGTTGTGTAGTTGTGAGTTGCCCGTGTAAGACAACACTGAGAACAGATGGCATCACATATCTGTACTAGGATTGTTGCCAACTGTCTATTCTCATCCACAGGCGAGATGGAAAGTTCCTACCTATCATTCTGATTGCAGCCTTTTAAGCATAACATTTGGTGCAAAGATAAGATAAGACAGACTTTATTGATCCCGCAATGGGGGAATTCACACATCACAGCAGCTCAATGCAACACAAGAAATAGGAAAAAAAATACACATTCAATTTAAGAAAAATATACAAAGAATAAAATAGGACATAAAAAAATAGGAAGAAGGAAGGGAATTACTAGAATTGTTGGGTCTTTGTAAATTATAGAGTGTGGTCTAGATCTACTCTATTTGTAAAGTGTCTCAAGATAACTCTTGTTATGATTTGATACTATAAATACAATTGAATTGAATAGGAAGAGAGTAAGAATGGGAATATGTACCCTATAAACATGTCTTGTATATACAGGTGGGGAGAATATATATACAAATATACAGATGAATAAACAGATGAATATGAAATAGATTGTGGCCGATCCCTCACATCCCGGACACGTATTCTCAAGCTATAAAAACAGTTTCTTCCCCTCTGCAGTCAGCCTCATCAACAAGGCCCCGGACCCCCACTGACATTTCTGAAAAGAAATGACTGTCATGCACTGTCCTCCACTCTTCTTTTTCTTCTTCTCTGTGCCCAGGCCTCATCATCCACGAGGGATCGTCAGTGTATCGGATCTTCAAACGATGGCAGGCTGTCAACCAGCAGTGGAAAGTACTGAACTATGAGAAATCAAAGGACCTGGGCGACCCGCTGAGTTCCAGCAGCAAGACGGGGGCCCGCGGCTCTCGCGCTAACCCTCACGGCCTGGCCAGCAGCAGCGGCGGGCGACAGAGCAGGAGGTTAAGAACTATCCTGAACCACCACTGTGGGTACACCATCTTGCACATCCTGAGCCAACTGCGGCCCAACGACCCGCGGATCAGCGCCGCCTCCAACCGGGAGGTGGTGATGAGGGTCACCACCGTATGAGTCGGACCGGGCGTGCGTGATGGGATAGACCTGGTCTTTGTGTCCTGATGTAAATGAGAGGACGGACTCATGGACCTAACGTTAAAAACCACAGACTCATGTAGGCGACCTGCGAGGAGCCGAGTTATGCCACATCAACAGACACTGGAGGATTTCTCCTATCGTTTCCTACAACACAAAGAAAGCCAGATGCTCCCTTTCAAAATTTAAAGAACGGATGGAAAGAAGGATGCATTAAAGGACATGACATGAAATGTTTGGAGGAGAAAAAAAAGGTGTAAACAGGCTTTATAACCTAATCCAAGATGAAGAGACGTTTTTTCCCAGTTCAATATCAGGATGCACAAAGACATTTTCCTTTTGATTTCTCTCTTCTTTGGTTTGATTTGTATCTAATTCTTTTTTGGTTTGTTTTTCTACTCACTTTGATTTTGTACGGATGTATGATTTTAGAGGAAATCATGTAACTCCATACATGCCAGGCGTTTTCAGACAACTATGTATAATGATCTTAAAATTTCTACAAGATAACTGATGCTGGTAAATAGACCGAAAACTGAAACAAACAAACAAACAAATAAACAAACATGAGGGGGAAACACATTGGTGACAACTGAACAATAAGTCATTACAAGTAAAAAATAAAAATAAAGAGAAAAAAAGACTTAAAAAAAAGAAATCAGTAAGATTTCAGTGACACTTAACCTTTCTGCAATAAAGATACGTATGTACATTTCACAGGGGGTTTTGCATGGGTATATCATTTTATTCTTCATCACATAACATAAGCACATGACAAATTTGCTCTATTTCGAATGGTGCTTGCCAAAATAAACACTTTAGAAACATCTGATTTCATTGCACCGACTTTTTGTCAACATGACAAATGGCAGTGTGTTACAGCTATTTCAGCTCAAATACAGATTGTTGCTGCTGTGTGCTGATATCAGATTTGATAATTAAACTATTGGATTAAAAATGGGGATCATGATGATCTCTTACTACTCAGTCTCACTCAGTCTCTTCTTTACTCCACCTGCAGCTTCAAGATATGGTTCCCAAAGTGGGCTCCACTTTATCCAATGGGGGTCTGTGGTCTGATTCATGTCAGGTTAAAGGTGATTGACTTGAAAAAGTTTGGTATAAACACTGGCTTAAAGCATGTGTGGATCGGTCCTGGTAGTGATGTAGGCTAATGTTGTTTTAGGGGATTCTAATGGGATAGATCTTTTATTCACAAAATTTCATTTATGAACTTGTTTAAAGTGACTAAAACTCCCTAGTGGGTAGAATCCAGCGGTGGAATGTAACTCAGTATAAGTACTCAAGTACCGTACTGAGTACTTGTGCTTTACTTGAGTCTTTTCTTTTCATGCCACTTTCTACTTCTACTCCGCTACATTTCAGAGAGACATATTGTACTTTTTACTCCACTACATTCATCTGACAGCTTTAGTTACTAGTTAATTACAAATCACACAATTGCACACAAAACACATGTAGTTTATAAAATCTGATGTTTTATTATAAATTAAACTAGCCAACAATATAACAGCTACAAGTCCAGCTGTAAATGATTAGACCAGTAAACACACAACTGGTTGGATCCTTTACACTTTCTAAAATGGGAGGATTTTTCTGCATCGAGTACTTTTACTTTTATTACTTTAAGTACATTTTCCTGATGATGAGACAGTGTATTAGTACTTTAGTACAAAAACACTTTATGGAAGTTGCTTAGATTCAATCAGTAATTTTCAGATGAATTTGCTGAATTTAATGTGGGTTAATTCCAGGTTATCAATAGAGCCTGAATTAAACTGATCAGACCACTAATATTATAGATTCATATTTGCACTTCTTAGGCTACGTTCACACCGCAAGTCTTGATGCTTAATTTGGATATTTTTTTATATCAGATCAGATTTTTTTCATTGGCTGTTCACATGACCTTTTAAAATGTGGCCTATATCAGATACCAGTGTGAACTGTTTGTGGTTTCGAACTGACCCGCATGCGCAAAAGAGAAATAACAATAAAGTCAGACGCAGCACGCTGTTGCACTAAAGTTAGGGAGGTTATGGAGGAAGTAAGCATTTTCGCTTTTATTTCAACATGTTTGTGTAATGGCAGCCGTAACATTAATGAGCAGGTGCTGAGGAGGAGAAGAATGAAGAGAAAAAGAGCCAAATTGGCTATTTTGGCCTTTTACGGGGTTATGGCTGCACATTCACTACAGAGGTCTGTGTGGATTTCCATTTTGTTTGCTATTTTTTCAAAAATGGAGCGGTTACGGTATGTTCCTTCTAGTTTTGACTGAATTGAAGTATGTCCCCATACACCTCACTCTCCCTCCACTGACTTACTACATCACTGTTCTCCATTTTGTAGGCCTACTCAAGTTTTTAATTTTACTGTCTGTGTCCGGCACATAATTGTGACAAATGTCGATGTAGATTGACGTAAGTCGCATCAAACCCGCCTTGGTTGTTCACACTGCGGCCACATTAAAAAAATCAGACCTGGGTCAGATTAAGGACCACATATGGAAGTGGTCTAAATCTGATTTGAAAAAATCTGATTTGGGCCACTTTTGCCTGCAGTCTGAACATAGCCTAATATTATAGATTAATATTTGCACTTATAGTTTGGACAGAATAGTTATTGGATTCCTTCACACAAAAGAAATGTGTTGAATACTGTGATAACTCATAGGAGGACGTGATACAGATATCACAACAAAAATCAATATGAATATACAGTAGGAACATTAGGTAACACTATTATACAGCCCATGTTGTTCAGGGTTGTTTGAATCAGGTAGCAATAAAATAATGATCACTTCCTACTCAAATTAAAATGTAGGAAGAAAACAAGATTATGAGGAACAACTGGCAGAGGAACAGAGAAATGAATTAGTGTGTTTGTATATACTGGGAACAGTGTATAGTACTATGAAACAAAACTGAAGTTTGGGAGAAAAACAACACTGATATTGTGCAGAACCTATAAAGTAATAGTCAGTGGTGGAATGTAACTAAGAACATTTACATAAGTACTGTACTTAAGTACAAATGTTGAGGTACTTGTACTTTACTTGAGTCTTTTCTTTCATGCCACTTTCTACTTCTACTCCGCTACATTTCA
The DNA here is from genome assembly GCA_023631565.1 of Gymnocephalus cernua. Taxonomy (NCBI): domain Eukaryota; kingdom Metazoa; phylum Chordata; class Actinopteri; order Perciformes; family Percidae; genus Gymnocephalus; species Gymnocephalus cernua. Next base: position 31,372,006 of record CM042433.1, on the reverse strand, counting down.
GAGAGAAATATTGGACTTTTTACTCCACTACATTCATACGACATACTTTACACATTAAGATATTTGTCCATAAAACACATGTAGTTTATAAAATCTGATGTTTTATTATAAATGAAACTAGCCAACAACCTCTCTGGGAACCATCACCTTATCGTGGTGGAGAGGTTTGGGTGTCCCTATGAACCTGAGGGCTGTGTTGTCTGGAGCTTTGTGCTCCTGGTAGGGTCTCCCATGGCAAAGTGGTCTCAGGTGAGGGGCCAGACGAAGAATGGTTCAAAAGACCCTATGAAAAAACGAGGAAGGGATAGAGAGACCCTGCCCGGAGGAAGCCCGGGGCCCCCGTCTGGAGCCAGGCCCAGAGGGAGGGCTCGTCAGCGAGCGTCTGGTGGCCGGGTTTGCCACGGAGCCCGGCCGGGCACAGCCCGAAAAAGCTACGTGGCACCTATCTCTCCAGCCCATGGGCCCACCACCTGTGGGAGGAACCGCTGGGGTCGGGTGCGCTGCCACACGGGTGGCGGTGAAGGTCAGGGGCCTCGACGGACCAGACCCGGGCAGCAGAGGCTGGCTCTGGGGACATGGAATGTCACCTCGCTGTGGGGGAAGGAGCCGGAACTTGTGCGTGAGGTGGAGCGCTACCAGTTGGATCTGGTGGGGCTTACCTCTACGCATAGTCTCGGTTCTGGAACCGTACTCCTGGAGAGGGGTTGGACTCTTTTCTTCTCCGGAGTTGCCCAGGGTGTGAGGCGCCAGGCGGGTGTGGGGATACTCACAAGTCCCCGGCTGAGCGCCGCAACGTTGGAGTTTACCCCGGTGGACGAGAGGGTCGCCTCCCTACGCCTGCGGGTTGTTGGGGGGAAAACTCTGACTGTTGTTTGTGCATATGCACCAAACAAGAGTTCAGAGTATTCGGCCTTCTTGGAGACCTTGAATGGAGTCCTGTATGGGGCTCCGGAGGGGGACTCCATAGTTCTGCTGGGGGACTTCAACGCACATGTGGGCAATGACGGAGACACATGGAGAGGCGTGATTGGGAGGAACGGCCTCCCTGATCTAAACCAGAGTGGTTGTCTGTTATTGGACTTCTGTGCTAGTCATGGATTGTCTATAACAAACACCATGTTCGAACATAGGGATGCTCATAAGTGTACTTGGTACCAGAGCACCCTAGGCCGAAGGTGAATGATCGATTTTATAATCGTTTCATCTGATTTGAGGCCGTATGTTTTGGACACTCGGGTGAAGAGAGGGGCGGAGCTGTCAACTGATCACCATCTGGTGGTGAGTTGGGTCAGGGGGTGGGGGAAGACTCTGGACAGACCTGGTAAGCCCAAACGGGTGGTGCGGGTAAATTGGGAACATCTGGAGGAAGCTCCTGTCCAACAGACCTTCAACTCACACCTCCGGCGGAGCTTTTCGTGCATCCCTGTGGAGGCTGGGGGCATTGAACCTGAGTGGACAATGTTCAAAGTTTCCATTGCTGAAGCTGCGGCAGGGAGCTGTGGTCTTAGGGTCTTAGGTGCCTCAAGGGGCGGTAACCCTCGAACACCGTGGTGGACACCGGTGGTCAGGGAAGCCGTCCGACTGAAGAAGGAGTCTTTCCGGGATATGTTATCCCAGAGGACTCCGGAGGCAGTTGCAAGGTACCGACGGGCCCGAAGGACTGCAGCCTCTGCCGTGAAAGAGGCAAAGCAGCGGGTGTGGGACAAGTTCGGAGAAGACATGGAGAAGGACTTTCGGTCGGCACCAAGGCGCTTCTGGAAAACCGTCCGCCACCTCAGAAGGGGGAAGCGGGGAACCATCCAAGCTGTGTACAGTAAGGATGGGACGTTGTTGACCTCAACTGAGGAGGTAATAGGGCGGTGGAAGGAGCACTTTGAGGAACTCCTAAATCCAGCTGATGCGCGCTCTTTGTTAGAGGCAGAGCTGGAGGATGACGGGGGATTGTCGTCAATTTCCCTGGTGGAGGTCACTGAGGTAGTCAAACAACTCCACAGTGGCAAAGCCCCAGGGATTGATGAGATCCGTCCAGAAATGTTGAAAGCTCTGGGTGTGGAGGGGCTGTCTTGGTTGACACGCCTACTCAACATTGCGTGGAAGTCTGGGACAGTGCCAAAGGAGTGGCAGACCGGGGTGGTGGTTCCCCTCTTCAAAAAGGGGGACCAGAGGGTGTGTACCAATTACAGGGGTATCACACTTCTCAGCCTCCCTGGTAAAGTCTACTCCAAGGTGCTGGAAAGGAGGGTTCGGCCGATAGTCAAACCTCAGGTTGAAGAGGAACAATGCGGATTCCGTCCGGGTCGTGGAACAACGGATCAGCTCTTTACTCTAGCAAGGATCCTGGAGGGAGCCTGGGAGTATGCCCATCCAGTCTGCATGTGTTTTGTGGATCTGGAGAAGGCATATGACCGGGTCCCCCGGGAGACTTTGTGGGAGGTGCTGCGGGAGTATGGGGTGAGGGGGTCCCTTCTCAGGGCCATCCAATCTCTGTATGACCAAAGCGAGAGCTGTGTCCGGGTTCTCGGCAGTAAGTCGGACACGTTCCAGGTGAGGGTTGGCCTTCGCCAGGGCTGCGCTTTGTCACCAATCCTGTTCGTAGTATTTATGGACAGGATATCGAGGCGTAGTCGTGGTAGGGAGGGGTTGCAGTTCGGTGGGCTCGGGATCTCATCGCTGCTCTTTGCAGATGATGTGGTCCTGATGGCATCATCGGCCTGTGACCTTCAGCACTCACTGGATCGGTTTGCAGCCGAGTGTGAAGCGGCTGGGATGAGGATCAGCACCTCTAAATCTGAGGCCATGGTTCTCAGCAGGAAACCGATGGAGTGCCTTCTCCAGGTAGGGAATGAGTCCTTACCCCAAGTGAAGGAGTTTAAGTACCTTGGGGTCTTGTTCGCGAGTGAGGGGACAATGGAGCGGGAGATTGGTCGGAGAATCGGCGCAGCGTGGGCGGTATTACATTCAGTTTATCGCACCGTTGTGACGAAAAGAGAGCTGAGCCGGAAGGCAAAGCTCTCGATCTACCGGTCAGTTTTCGTTCCTACCCTCACCTATGGTCATGAAGGTTGGGTCATGACCGAAAGAACGAGATCCAGGGTACAAGCGGCCGAAATGGGTTTCCTCAGGAGGGTGGCTGGCATCTCCCTTAGAGATAGGGTGAGAAGCTCAGTCATCCGTGAGGAGCTCGGAGTAGAGCCGCTGCTCCTTCACGTCGAAAGGAGCCAGTTGAGGTGGTTCCGGCATCTGGTAAGGATGCCCCCTGGGCGCCTCCCTAGGGAGGTGTTCCAGGCACGTCCAGCTGGGAGGAGGCCTCGGGGAAGACCCAGGACTAGGTGGAGGGATTACATCTCCAACCTGGCCTGGGAACGCCTCGGGATCCCCCAGTCAGAGCTGGTTAATGTGGCTCGGGAAAGGGAAGTTTGGGGTCCCCTGCTGGAGCTGCTCCCCCCGCGACCCGACCACGGATAAGCGGACGACGATGGATGGATGGATGGACTAGCCAACAATATAAGGGCCTACAAGTCCAGATGGAATGATTAGACCATTAAACACACAACTGTTTGGATCCTTTCCACTTTCTAAAATGTAGGATTTTTCTGCATTGAGTACTTTTAAGTACATTTTCCTGATGATACTTATATACTTTTACTTAAGTAACATTTTCAATGCAGGATTTTTACTTGTAAAAGAGTATTTTTACAGTGTGGTATTAGTAATTTTACTCAAGTAAAGTATCTGAATACTTCTTCCACCACTTGTAATAGGCCATGTATTTCAGAGTTACTGAGTTTGCGTTCCCCAGATGACAACAAGGCTGTTTGTAATGCTCAATTACACATCGTCATATGTCATTATGCATTGGTGAGTAGCCTACAACTGTCGTCATACTGTAACTGTGAAACACTTTACACCCAACATTTCCCCCCAAAGTGTTTGTTTTGTTTCCCAGTACTCTGTAGATACCCACTATTTACAAAAATACGTATTTAATACACACCATTTATTTATTTGTTTTCTTTACAAATTTGAATGACAATGCACCCAAACATTGTTGAAATATTTCAGTCTGGACCAAAGTGGTGGAGCAAGAGACTGACCAACTGATAGTGTGGCTATTTTGTTTTACAAAACGCACAGGTGTAAATAATACATTTAATGATGGCTGAATACCATTTGGCTGTTTTAGTCTCAGGGTCCTTGTACTGTGCACAGTGTATATTGTATATGTAATAATATAATTTTACAGTCTATGATTATGCATGCTGGCTTACTGAGACACTTGACACTTGTCCTGTTTTTTTTACAAAGTCAAAATGTCTGCTGTGAAAAAGGCCTTAACATCCAGGTCAGGTCAGAGTTAGAGGAGGAAAAGTGTCCTGCATTTGGTTTGTGGTGGTATTTATTTCAAACCCTGACAATAATGTGGAGCTGAAATGTGTCAGGACAAACAAACGCAAATGAGTCAGTGTATGTCTCCACCCAGTGGCTGCTCCCGCTCTGTTCAGCCACTCCATTAGTATGAAAGCATTTCTTTTCTCTGCAGGGCCTTAGCACCAAGCCCACTCCTGTCTGCTGCTGGAGGGTTGGATATAAATACTGCAGCAGGAGGGAGCTGGACACCCTAACATGTCTGCTAAGGGTTTTTATTCCTTCTCTGGGTATTTTTTGTGCATGAATATCTTCTATATCATCTCTCTCTTTTCTGACCATAAAGAGGGAACAACATAGATTAAATTGCTTTGTCAAATACATCTTTTAATTGTATAAAATATATATCTAGATTATGCATTAAAGCAAATTTAGATGTAGGCTATATTGTATTAAATTATATTACATTCTGCAAGTAAAACAAATAATGTATAACACATGGTGGGTATATGAATTCATGATTCCAGTATTTTATGGCTCAATATTTAAAATAAAAAAACATTTCTTTAATACATAATTATTATAAATAATTTAGACATTTTATGGACTTTGGTTTTTTTAAATATCTGAAGGGTGGGTTGTGTGTTGAGAGGAACTTGGAATCGTGACCTAGTTAAATCTAAGAAGGCCACAACTGACTTTTTTATTATCGATTGATTAGCTGCTCTCACCGCTGCTCTGTGTCCTGAGACCTTTGTTTTAAAAGGAAACAACAACGAACAGAAAACGCATACTTTCCAATGTCATATAACTCAACTAAAATAAACATTCTTTAAAGGCATAATGTAGTTTTATAAAGAAATAAAAAAAAAAATAGCAAGCGGTCTTATTTCGGTTTTATTTTGAAATATGTGTCCCGTTTCCTCCTGATTCAGGATCAGCTCAGACCGCTTCACGGGAGAATCAGGAGGACATCGGGTTCATATGAAATATTCGCCGTTGACTTTTGTCACCAGGCGATTATCTCCCCCCTTCCTCCCCCCTCTTCCTCGTTCCTCACCTGTCCGGTGATGCAACACTTGAGTCGGAGGGACGATGTCCAACCTGCCGGCCGGATCTTCCGGCTCTGCTCTCCATAAACATATCTGGAAACTAGCAGGACAGCCAGACGAATGCCCGGAACGTAGCTGCTGGTTTCCTCTGGTGGTTTAGAACTTTCCACGGAGTCTAAAGACACGATTCATGGCCCAGAACAAGAAGAAGAAGATGTCCTTCCTGCGGTCAGGTGGGCCACTTTCAATTCATGTCTCGTGCACTGCTGTTAGTGAAGCCGACAGCTGCTGGAATGTAACTAAGTACATTTACCTAAGTAGGCTACTGTGTGCTACTGTACTTAAGTACATATTTAAGATACTCGTAGGCCTATTGTACTTGTTCCATGTTATGGTACTTTCTACTTCTACTCCACTACATCTCTTGTACTTTTTACTCTAAGATGAATTCATTATTATTTAAGATTAATATTTTACATTAAGAAACTGTTTAACAATGTTGTAGGCCTGTGTAAAATCTTAATCTGTAAAGTAACCACAGCTGTCAACTAAATGTAGTGAAGTATAAATATTAAATGGGAACTCCACTGATTTGACACAATTGCTCAAGTTTAGAGGTACTTACTTCACTTGAGTATTTACATTTTATGCTACTTTATATTTCAACTCTACTACATTCCAGGGGGAAATATATTAATATTAATATGTTAAACCGCTTAAGTTGCCGGTCACTTTTCAGATGTAAGATTTATTTGTGAGCTCTTACAGAAAGCAGAGTCTAGTCGAGATCTCTTGTCATGTTTCAAAATACAAATTTGTGTGCAAGAATTTTGTCTAATTTAGCATCACACAGCCCAGATGGACCTGGTGACCGTGTGGAGGGGCCCGTCCCCTAGGTTGAGAACCATTGGACTAACCTACCTAACTGGATAAAGCATTTAAAACTAGCTAGGCCTACACCTTGAGCAGCTACACCCGTCAAATACTGCTTACACATTGATTCATCAGTATAAATAATCTAATAATGTTATATAATAATAAATCATTTTACTGCATAATGAGTACTTTTACTTGTGATACTTTAAGTAAATGTTACAGCTAATACTTCTGTACTTTTACTTAGGAAGGATTTTAAATGCATGACTTTTTTACTTGTAGCAGCGTATTTTTGTTGTATTGGTACTTGAAAAAAAATTGATATTGCGATATCGATAATGAATATTGCAATTTTATTTTTAAACATGTAAAATTACCAAAGTTATGGGAAAACGCATCAAAATAGATTCATAACAAATACAACAAGTTGTCTTACAACACAAGGTTTATTTCAACCTGCAGTCATATTGGACTGGTCCAACCTGTGTCTACAGAACAGAACATGTTATACTGGTTGTACAGTATTAAATAAATAAAGAGCATGTCTACAGAACAGGACATGTTATACTGGTTGTACAGTATTAAATAGATAAATAAAGAGCATGTCTACAGAACAGGACATGTTTTACTTGGTACAGTATTAAATAGATAAATAAAGAGCATGTCTACAGAACAGGACATGTTTTACTGGTTGTATGTACACTACAGTACAAAAACAATACAATGCAACATCTGTTGGCTTAAAGCCAGAGTATTTCCAAGCTACCGAGGAGGCATTACTTTTGGCCTCTGAAGTTTCCTCTTCAATCTCTGTTATTTCGTCTTCTCCCTGAGCAACACTCATTTTCTTACTTTTGGGTTCTTTCTTTTGCTCCACTGGCTCCCTTCGCTCTCTCTCTTTAGGTCCTTTCTTTTCTTTCGCTTCGTTTTGTTGTCTCTGTCTATTTCTGGTGTGTGCGTCGAGCCGGCGTGTGGCGCGAGGGAGAAGTGAGAGAGTGACAGTGATTATCTTCAGAGCGAGTAGCGACTCTAGAGTCATAGTGAGAGAAACAAAGTGTCTCCCCTGTTCTTTCTGACCACGGTGGGAAATCTTTAGCAGGAAAAGTTAACTCTCTCCTTGATTTTACATTGTTTATGGAGAAGGAGAACCAGGAAATGAGTCGGGGGAAATGCAACGCTACCAAGTGATGTGTATTTTTCGAGAGGTGCATCAAAGAGTATAGACGCAACAAGAGGATAACCTCAATAGAATGTTGTGCTGCAGCTTGCAATGGAACATTCTATTGAGTGCAACGCAACGTTCTATTGAGTTTCGCCTCTTGTTACTTCTATATTCTTTGGGTGCATGTTGGGCGGGATGCAACGCTTCACAAATTAAACAAAATATATAAAAAAATTAAAAAGAAATATCGCAGAATTATCGGTATATCGCGCAACGTGATATCATGTTAACGATATTGAGTCGATATATTGTGCACCCCTAACTTTTACTTTAGTAAGCGATCTGAATACTTCGTCCACAATGTATATTCTTCTTATCAAATGTTGACACTTCCCCTCACATGTCCCCTGATGTATTTATAACAGGATTTATAGTGTAACAAAGTTCGTATTGACCTCACCATGCTTAATGGCATTCATCATTTCCTGTGGTATAATATACAGTTATAGGCCTATAAAGTTCTCACAGGAAGCACCTGTTTTGCTGTGATGTGTATTTTTGTTTCCTGAAGTGAGGCTGGATTACCAACGGTGCACAGAGATTATCTCCATACCAGTTGGCTACAACTTGATTAATTGCAGATTTCTTTAGGAATGAAAAGAAAACGTATTAAAACAGGTTCTTTGTTAACTAATCTAAGGGTCTCTGTCTTAAGACCTTAATCATTTATTTCCTTTTTATGTTATGTATGCACTATCCACCAAGCAATCCTCCCACTGTAGAAACTGCAACCAGAGAATGATTGATGTTTTTGCTTCAAAAATCTCTGTTTAAAAGTGTTGATCAACTGATCAGTTCATCTAATTAAATAAAATGTGTAGGTTAGTTATTTCATGTTTTGTGTCATGCACCAGTGGTGGAAGAAGTTCTCAGATCTTTTACTTAAATTAAAGTAGTAATACCACAGTGTAGAAATACTTTGTTACAAGTAAAAGTCCTGCATTCTAAATCTTTATAAGTGAAAGTACAAATAGTATTAGCATTAAAATATAAAGTAAAGGAAAAGTACTCATCATGCAGAATGGCCCATTTCAAAATGATATATAGTATTGGAATCAGATATTATTGGATTATAACTATTGACGCATGCATGTGTTCATACCTTTTTAATATTGCAGCTGGTAGAGGTGGAGCTCATTTTAATGGGTAGTGTTATATATAATAGTATCATCGTAATTTAAGCAGTTTTCCTCGGGATAAATAAAGTTGTATCTTCTCTTAATTTAGTTGATTATATTATGGAATAACAATCTAAAGCCGTGAAATAAATATGGTGGAGTAAAAAGTAGAGTATTTGCCTCCAAGGAGTGAAGTACAAATAGCTCAAAATTATACTTAAGTAGTGGTGGAATTTCCGGAAACACCACGTTGTGGAATGATGAGACAAAGGGAGAGCTTAGATAACATCAGCACATTCACAGGTCACAGGTCAGGGGGCGAGAATATTCAGCCAGTCTCTGTTAACCAAACCTGTTCATGTATAATTATGTTCGTCTCTGCAGATTCAGAGAATCTAGGCAGCTGTATGATAAGGGGGATGTTTTGTCTCAGGACTGTCTCCTTGTGGAGGTCGGTGGGCCAGCCACACTTTAGCATACTTGAGAGAGAGAGAGAGAGAGAGAGAGAGAGAGAGAGAGAGAGAGAGAGAGAGAGAGAGAGAGAGAGAGAGAGAGAGAGAGAGAGAGAGAGAGAGAGAGAGAGAGAGAGAGAGAGAGAGAGAGAGAGAGAGAGAGAGAGAGAGAGAGAGAGAGAGAGAGAGAGAGAGAGAGAGAGAGAGAGAGAGAGAGAGAGAGAGAGAGAGAGAGAGAGAGAGAGAGAGAGAGAGAGAGATGAAGTGAGTTTTTCCTTGACAAGTACAGTACTTGAGTAAATGTACTTGATTACTTTCCACCAGTGCCATGCACACAAGTGAGCACAGAAAAGACACCAAACAGATGTAAGACAGGATTACAGACATGAGAACTTTGCATTGAAGAGCTGCGACTTAAGGTCAATTTGTGCTTCTGCGTTAAAGGTATAGTGGAGGATTTTTTTTGAGAAAATGCACATGCTCAACACCCTACCTGCTCCCGAGAGGGAACGCCTATTAAACGTGTGCACGAGAGAGCATGCACACGCCTAGTTCTCCTCGTGCACTCTCTGTTTACATGTTTCCAAAAGAAGATTTGCACTTTTTCCACTATGTCAGACTCGCCACCGGTAAGTGAAAATCTATTTACGACAAGCATCTCTATAGCTAACGTTAGCATGCTACAGGCCAACAAACAAGCTATCGTCTAGCATCTAAGTTGTTGTTTTTTTATTGCTGGTGCGTTTAGAGCTTTCAAGAAGAGAGTCTTGTGGGATTTGATATTGACTACGATCCCGTGCCCTGTTCATCCCGACCAAGATCCAGGAGGGGATGCACCTAGAGGCCGAGGGAGACGGGGTCGGGGCGGGGGCGCAAGAGCCAGCACCAGCCGAGAGCGGGGAGATGGCGGCCGTGAGAGAGGGGGAGGCAGCATAGACAGTATATAAAAGCGGTCGGGCTAGAGGCCGCAGAAAGCGGAAACTACCTAGGGACGAGCACGTACGACGGCCTTACGTAAACATATCAGCAGAATGATTGACAACCAGGAGGACCAATAGTCTTGATGATCCACCCGGAAAAAGAAAATCCTCCACTATACCTTTAAAGTGACATCGTGGGTACATACGTAGGTACGTGGAGATACCAATCCTACGCCGTAGCCTGCCGTGCACCTCTCAAATAATTTAACTACGTGGGGGGCCTGGTTAGCTCACCTGGTTGAGCGTGCGCCCCATATACAGAGGCTCAGTCCTTGTCACAGCAGCCACGGGTTCGGTTCTGACCTGCGGCTACATGTCATTGCCCCTCTCTCTCCCACTTTCCTGTCTTAATCTGTCCTATAAATAAAGGCAATAAAAGCCACACAAAAACAACAGATCTAACTACACGTCGCGGCTACGCACGTCGCTCGGCCGTGGCTTAGTAGCGTTAACTAGTCCTGCTACAGATTTCCCACCGTGTTCAGAAAGCTAATCACCGTCACTCGCTCTACCACACACACACACACACACACACATACATGCCGGCCCTGCTATTCTCCTAAAGAACGATGCACATACCAACGCACAAGTATAAACTTCAGGCCACTTACGTAGGCTACAGTGAAAGCTCTGCGTGGAGCCTCCGCAGAACCATGAATCAGCCTTAACCATAACGATAAGCTGAAGATTATATTTGCACTTTTTTCTCATGGCTGTTTCTGTGGGAAGGGTTTTGTTTTGTGTGCACTGTGATCAGGTAAAGTGAGTTATAATCTCAGTATAATGACCTGTTTGCTTCCAGTCAGAGCCCCCCCTCCTGAGAACATCCACATCTCTTCTCTGCCTCCCAGTGTTCCCACAGATCAGGAGCCAGGACCAGCTGGAGGACAGGGTGAGGACGTTTGTTTGGTTGACACTTTGTTTTTGTTGTGTGTCGAGAGAGAGATGGAGCTGAAGCCTCGTTCTTTCTCCCTTAAATTAGAACAAACTCATCATATTACTCACAGTGGTAGAGGAAGTATTCAGATCCTTTACTTGAGTAAAAATACTAATACCACACAGTAAAAATACTTGGTTACAAGTAAAAGTCCTGCATTGAAAATGTTACTTAAGTAAAAGTATGTAACTATCATCAGGAAAATGTACTTTAAAGTATTAAAAGTGAAAGTACTCGATGCAGAAAAATCCTCACATTTTAGAAAGCGTAAAGGATCCAACCAGTTGTGTGTTTAATGGTCTAATCATCTCAGCTGGACTTGTAGGTCCTTATATTGTTGGCTAGTTTCATTTATAATAAAACATCAGATTTTATAAACTACATGTGTTTTGTGTGCAAAAATCTTGATTTGTAAAGTAACTAAAGATGTCACATTAATGTAGTGGAGTAAAAAGTCCAATATTTCTCTCTGATATGTAGCGGAGTAGAAGTAGAAAGTGGCATGAAAAGAAAAGACTCAAGTAAAGTACAAGTACCTCAACATTTGTGCTTAAGTGCAGTACTTGAGTAGATGTAATTAGTTACATTCCACCACTGATTACTAATGAGTCTCTGTTCATCCAGTACTCTCCATCTGTCTGTTCAGCAGGGACTGTCACTGTGGATATTTAGAGCATGATCCTAGTTTTCCATTGTCCACCACTTTAGTCCCAAAATATGTCAATGACTCAATAACTATTAGATGGATTAGTGTGAACGTTTGCCTAGATATTTACAGGGACCAGAGGATGAATCCTGATGACTTTAGTGATCCTCTGACTTTTCCTCTAGCGCCACCAGCAGCTCAAAGTTTTCACTTGACATCTACAAGGCAAGGCAGCTTAATTTATATTGCACATCAAACACAGAGGCAATTCAGAGTGCTTTTCATAGGCAAAGAAAGACATTAGAATGACATTTTAAAACAATAAGCAATAAGAAAAACGTGCTTTTAGCCTAATGGGCAGAAACCCATTTGTCTACAGTGCAGCCGTACAGTGGAATAATCTGAAACAGAGTATTTCAGAGCATGTTGAAAGTTACTGCTGACAATGACCCCGATGGAGACCTTAGTCGGTCCAAACGCGTCGTTCATTTGAAATGGATGTTTCCATTCACAATAAGGGCATTTTGATTTAGTCACAAACCGTACAGTGTGCCTTGGATTGAGACTTGGTGAGAACGAGCCCTTCACAAGATGAGCATGTTTAAAGTAAATGGTTACAAAGTACCATGTAGCATACTCAATATCAATTGTTGTACTGTTTATGACTAATTTTAGCATCATCATCAGGCAAGAATTTTAATTTGCTTAATATTTCAGTTTGTGACTAAATACATACACAACTAATACAAAACTTCCTATCAGGCGCTATAATAAACGTTTAGGTTTTTTGGCAAATAAATCAATGCATTTAAATGGGAAATTTTCATTGCAGTATCTCGGCCATAGTACATGCTATCAAGTCGAAACTTGGGGTGCTCGTTCGGCATGCCGCTCTGAGGCTCTGTACCAAATTTGGTAAACATCGGCCATTAGGGGGCGCTAAAGGCAACGTAGACCAGTTTTGGCCCTTTTGCTCTCGATGTTGATGGGATCCCTCTGGAGGTGCCCCACACGTTCTGCGAAAACAGGCCACTAGGGGGCGCTACAAGTACAAAATGTTTATATCTCATGAACGGCTTGTCCGATTTTTACCAAATTTGGACGGTACTATCTAGAGTCACTCTTGAGACCACCCCTACCACGGGGTACTGATTGGTCAAAGTGGGCGTGGCCTATGAGACTCGCGTCTAGATTCACCCCTTACACTGATGTGAGCCACTTGAAATTTACAGGGTAGATGTTCCTATCAGCCTCAGCTGTCTGTATCTATCTATCTGTCTATCTGTCTGTCTGTCTGTCTGTCTGTCTGTCTGTCTGTCTGTCTGTCTGTCTGTCTGTCTGTCTGTCTGTCTATCTGACATCTCAGACAGGGGGTTTTCTTTTCCTAAGACATTTCCATGATTTTTGTATCAAATTAGAGCATATAAACAAGGTGTTTACAGTAACACTGTCCCTGTCATTTGAATAAAAATAAACTTTATTTAAACAGCACGTTTCTAAACCAACTTACAAAGTGATTTACAAGCTAGTGGGACAAACAATGGTAAAAACAACACCAATTTAAAAACTGTTTAAACACATTGAGCAAATGGAGCTACATTTAAAACAATATAAAATAATTTAAATAATCAATAAAGGGAATGCCTTTGATTATTACTACACAGATACAAGTGAATTCAGGCTACGAACCCTGTAAAAGCAGACTTGTAAAAATGTGTATTTATCTGTCAGCGAAGTGTCGGGTGTGTCTACTGTGGCGTTGTGTGTGTGTGTGTTTACTGCAGTGTGTGATGGTAATCCTCCTGAGGATTAGTTTTTGTCATTGAAACGTGTTTTCTGTCGTATTCCAGCCGGTGACGTGGAGCGAGAGAAGGCAGTGATCCAGACCACACACACACACAGAGTGTCCTCTGTCTTCCTCCAGAAACCGAATAATGAACCAGTTTCTAGTACTTACTTTGAACAGCGGGTCCCTGTTCCTGAGGAGGACAGCCAGGTAATCCATGAGTCCATGGTAAAACCTGTATTAAAAGTTGTGCTAATTTCCTTTTATGGACCACTGATAGTTTTTTTTGTTAGATTGAGAACCATCAGCATGCAGTATATGTGAAGTTGTTAGTCTTACAGCTTGTATTTGTTCAAAAAAGATGATGTTGTGCACCTCCATGTAGTTACTGGTGCAGGACAAAAAAGTAAATAAGAAGGTAAAGTCCGCACAGCAGCTTAATGGTCCGGAAAAATACTTTTAATACTGCAAATAAGGCACACAACACCTAACTCAAGTGTATTTGATTTCAGTGACCTGCTGAATTGTATTCATGAGAGCCACACCCACTTGAGTCTGTTAGTTTGAAACAACTACATGCATCAATTGTAAAGTGAAACAGTCAGGTCATTATTTTGTCATGATACAAGCCCTCCGTGATCGCACACCACCCCCACCCCTCCCCCATGCAGTTGCTAGTAGCCAAGGAGGACATGGAGGATTAAAAAAACCATGGTGGACTCTTCAGAAGAGGTGATTATCTTCACTTAAGTTTCTGCGCAGGGAATATCGACGGATGCCAGAATCTGAGGAGCTGATAGTCTTAATTAGCTTTGTAGCAACTCATTTGGCAATGGCTTGAATGTAACGGATGTTTATTAATATCAAAACGTTACGCACTAAAGCTTTAAGCTGTTGTGTGGACTTTACCTTCTTTGACCAGCTTGTATTTGTGTCTCCTGTAGAGGGGGTTCAGTCTCCGTAAGCTGTGGGCCTTCACCGGGCCGGGCTTTCTGATGAGCATCGCCTACCTGGACCCAGGTAACATCGAGTCTGACCTGCAGTCTGGTGCTAAAGCTGGCTTCAAGGTAACTAAAGTAATGCTGGCGCTACAATGACGGCCTGATGATGAAGATTTTGTTGTCTATATTGGGTAGTCTGGATCAGCTATAGGGCAGGTGGGGAATGACAGCTGAAGTTGACTGGAAAACAGAAAAACAAGCAAAAATGTCTAAACAGATGTCAGCGTTGTGACACTCTTCTGTGTATTTGGTTATATTGCCATTTAAAATGAATGATCAGAGACAACCTGTAGTTCACCCAGTGGGAGTGTGCGCCCCATGTAGGCTGAGTCGTTTGCAGTGGCCCGGGTTCGAGTCCAAACTGCGGCTCTTTGCTGTGTGTCATCCCCCATCTCTCTCCCACCTTTCCTGTCTATCTACTGTCACTATCAAATAAAGGGAAAAGCCCCCAACAAAATAATCTTTACATCTTTAAAATGAATGACCACAGAGAAGTTAGGAGGCGCCAGAAAGTCCTTCTTCACTTTAGTGCCACACAGACAGACATCCACCCTCACTGAGAAACTTGCGGCATTGTTTTGTGAAAGCTCTGTTTTCCACGTACACATTAAAACACCAAGCTAACGTTTTGAGATTTTTGCACTCTGGAAATCATTTTGGAAACATTCTGTTTTTGGGTGAGAAAAACAGAAAGAAAAAGATGCATTTACAAATTTACATTCATTTTGTGTACATTTAGTGTGTAGACGTACTCTCAGAGAAAAGAGAAGTGCCTTTGTAAACACCTGAGTACAGGTTCAAATAACATCTCAACTCAACTTTATTTATATAGCAAATTTCATACAAACATGCAGCCCAAAGTGCTTCACATAGCAAAATTGAAACATTTTGCAAAATTACAATAAAACAGTCAAAACTTAAAATACTAAAAGTCTAGGGTTAAACATTATGTAAAAACCAATGAATACAACTTAAAAACTAAGGCTGTAACATTACTCCATATTAGAATTCACATTACAACTTTAAAATACTTTTATTGGACACACAAGTAACATGCAAGAGAAAAGCAGTGGAGGACCTTAGTGATCTGGCTGTTTTCTGCCTTTTACCTATTTTCCCAGCAGATATTTTGGCTCGTCATTGCAGGAAAAGCACAGGTTCAATTGGAAATATTAAAAATGTTTGAATTCCAGTTTCAGGGTCCTGGTACTGACGTGCATGCTGATTCACTGTCATAGCTTACTGGGACACTTGATGGAACTGAGCCATCGTCTAATTTTAATAAAGTATACATTATTATTACTATTATTATTAAGAAATGGGTTTCACCTGCTACATCAGGTCAAATTTGTCGTAAAAAGGTCTATTGATATAAAAAATAAATAATAATTTGTGGTAGGGCTGGGTTTTGTTCAAAAACGTTCTCTGCCGATACCTGGAATTTGATACCGGTTCCTTTTTTCGATACCAATTTTATAAAATCGTAGAGTTTTTCCTGCGTGTCTCTACGACGTGTAACGTTAGACAGCCAATCACAGACATTATTAGATCTTGGTAGAAGCATGCTGCATGCTTATTGGCTTATTGTCTCTGATGAGATTTGCTCCTTAAGGCATTTAAATTTGGTGTTTGGCAGTTTTCGATACTCGATACTATGGAGGCAATTCAGTACCCAGCCCTAAATTTGTACATGAAATTTGCAAAATACATTCACAAACTTAAGTTTTTTCACAGGTGTACAAACTACAAACTTTTACAGTGCTCCTATTATGCTTTTTGGTTTTTCCCCTTACCTTTATTGTGTTATATATCTTTTTTGTGCACGTTATATGTTTACAAAGCGAAAAAGCCCAAAGTCTCCCCCCCCCCGAAGGGACTTACCATCTCCAACAGAAAACACTGTTCACCAACTGCTCCAAACAGCTCTGTTGTAGTCCAGCCTTTACTTCAGAGACAAACGTGGTCACTTTGGAACACACGTTATAATGCTCGCCTAGCTGCTAGCATGGCACGCCCTCATACTCTGCTTCTGACTGGCTAGTAGTCCTTACCTAGGTACTGTCAGGACACGCCCTCATACTCTGCTTCTGACTGGCTAGTAGTCCTTACCTAGGTACTGTCAGGACATGCCCTCATACTCTGCTTCTGACTGGCTAGTAGTCCTTACCTAGGTACTGTCAGGACACGCCCTCATACTCTGCTTCTGACTGGCTAGTAGTCCTTACCTAGCTAATGTCAGGACACGCCCTCATCATCTGCTTCTGACTGGCTCGTAGTCCTTACCTAGGTACTGCGCATGTACGACTCCCAACAAAGATGGAACAGAAGTGTGATGCCTCACTCTGTAGCTAAAACAGAGAGCTCAACACACAGGGTGAAAAGAGGAGCTGCAGTATGACAAAAATATGGTGTTTTTTGAAAATGAAACCATGTAAACCTATTCTGGTACAACCTCTAAATACAATTATGAACCTGAAGATGAGCATAATATGAGCACTTTAAACTATTTGTTAACATCATTTGACAAACTCCGAATGTTATTGACCTTTTATTTGAGCGGATGAAGGCGGCTGATTGCCAGATGATGCCTGACTGTGTTCTGGTCCTGTCAGCTCCTCTGGGTGCTGCTGGCAGCCACCATCATCGGCCTGCTGCTGCAGCGGTTGGCGGCGCGGCTTGGCGTCGTCACAGGGATGCACCTGGCCGAAGTCTGCAACCGCCAGTACCACACGGTGAGACTGCAGTTATCTCAGCTGTTTGCAGGAAATAGCTACAGCACCTCCTAACACTCACTGTGTTTTCTGTTTCTATAGCGCTGCACGATATGAGGAAAATATGCAAGAAGCGATACTGGGTTGAATATTGCATTAACTATATTACTTGAGATAAATAAACAGATATTCAAGTGTACTCAATTCTGCCTTTCTGCTGCTTTCAGTATTCTGCTAAAAATAAAAAATAAATGCTTGTTGAGTTTAAAACAAACAAAAGGAAATCATTTCCAACATTCTTTTGTTGAATTAATTGAATTGAATATGAAAGGCACCACTACAAAAAGAATGACAGTTACATTTTAAAGTGCAGTTTTCTACAGAGTGTTTTTCGCGATATGTCGCAGCCTTTCGCAATGTGTTTATTGAGTCAGTTGCTATCGCGATGATGATAAAAAGACGATATATTGTGCAGCCCTATGAGTGATTGAAGTCATCAATACTCAGCAGCAATGCAGAACTGATGGAACTGAAAGGCTGTAAGCAGAAGTAATCCTGATTTACTGTAACTGCCTCGTTGTATAACCAGCATTGAGCTCTGTTGTTAGCTGTAATCCTTGGATTATATGATCCAAACATTCTATTAAAACCAAACGTGAAACTAACATAGTACAACTGTGAGAAAATGTGTTTAAATTCAAAGTTAAATCCAGAGTGACTTAATGAATTATTGTGCTAAAAATATCTTAGCTTCCTTAATACCTGAAGTGGAACGGTTAACCACATGGTTAAAAAAAAAATCATGTGAGCACCCTTTTGTTCTCTGGAGCTTAACTACTGTGTTTCTGCTGGACACATTTAAGAGGCTGCAAAACATGTGAGAAAAATGTCGGGAGCATTATGAATGGAAGAATTTCTTAAAGGGATAGTTCAGATTTTGTGAAGTGGGGTTGTATGGGCTACTTCTCCAATGTCAATAGTGTATTACCTACAGTAGATGTTCTCTATACATGTGAGGGTGTGGTAGAAACCTGTAATGGCTGGGGGGGGGGGGGACAAATCTGTCAGTTTAAGTGTACGCTATCATTGGAATATTTCTCTGCTTTACCTTGCCGTCAGACAGTATTTATTATAAGGATAACCCCTTGAGATGAATCATCTCATTTTTGAGGGGGTCCTTAAGAATATTATACAGAAAATACAAGAATACATTTACACACACAACACTCCCAAGCCTAAATACTCCAACACCGACTGTTTCCCCCCAATAAAAAAATACAAAAACAATAATAATAATAAATAATATATACACTAATATATACTAGTAAATGTACAATAAGTTTGCATACATTCCAATTGTGCTACTATTTAGAGTATATGCACAAACAAGTGCCAACACATTAAGGAGTAGAAAAGTAAGAAACTAAGAAAAGTAAAAAGAAAAGGGAAAACAATCAACAATAATCATGTGTCACGCAAATTAGAAGCAAGAGCAGGTTGGTTGTAGATAATTAAAGACAGATGCCTTAAAGAAAGTTTAAGTTTACGCGGCGGGAACTGAAGCCATTCTGTTACTTGAAACGGAACTAATATCTCATGGCGCTAACCTGTGTCCTTTGGTTTGTCCAGGTGCCTCGTATCATCCTGTGGTTGATGGTGGAGCTGGCCATCATCGGCTCAGACATGCAGGAGGTCATCGGCTGTGCCATTGCTTTCAACCTGCTCTCCTCTGGCAGGTGGTCAACAGACACATCATCCATTTAAAGC
Source organism: Gymnocephalus cernua (assembly GCA_023631565.1). Lineage (NCBI taxonomy): Eukaryota > Metazoa > Chordata > Actinopteri > Perciformes > Percidae > Gymnocephalus > Gymnocephalus cernua. The sequence goes on along the minus strand of CM042433.1, from coordinate 31,353,093 downwards.
TGCTGTGCCTTAAAGGTCCCATATTGTAAAAAGTGAGACTTCCATGTCTCTTTTAATTCTAAAGCAGGTCAAGGTGCTATATAAACACTGTGGAAGTAGCAAAACGCTATAAACGATATATAGGTAGAAAGTGCTGGTACAGTGCCGATACAGTCATTCCCCGGTTGCAGACACTCCAAGAGAGCAAATGTGGAAGACCCAGAAACGCTGACCAATCACAGACTGGGCTTTCTTTAGGAGAGGGGGTCTTAAAGAGACAGGTGCTAAAATGCGTTTCAGACAGAGGGTGAATACAGGTATATTCAGACAGACAGTATGAGAAAAATGAAGTGTTTTTTGACCATTAAAGCATGTGAACGTGTTCTAGTAGAAACCCAAAATACAAGTATGAACTTGAAAATGAAAAGAATATGGGACCTTTTAAAATGGCTTGATACCTTCTTTGTGTTGATTATTTCCACCGTGTGTGTGTGTGTGTGTGTGTGTGTGTGTGTGTGTTTTGTATGTGTGTATAGGATCCCTTTGTGGGGTGGCGTCCTCATCACCATCATCGACACATTTGTCTTCCTCTTCTTAGACAAATACGGTAGGTCGTGGTGGTACTCTCAACAGTGGAACATCTCGCTACCACAACAATAGATAAATACAACATCCTCATACCTGTCTCTGCAGGCCTCAGGAAGCTGGAAGCCTTCTTTGGTTTGCTCATCACCATCATGGCCATCACCTTTGGATATGAGGTGCAAAAATTTACATTTCTCCTCCACCCATATCTATGTTTATTTTTCAGTCTGTTAGCTTGTTATAACATCTTAACTTAACAGTCCTGAGCGGGTCAACAGTACTGAATAAGACACACTATGACGGACATTATATCGATCCTATTTGCACTCCCATAATGTGGCTAATCATATACTTTTAAAAATCTGATGGAGAAAAAAACCACAGGTGATAAAACGAAGGTCACGGCACCTAAATTTCACACGTAAAAAAAGCAAACACATTTGATCTCATTCCCACTCGAGGGTTGTGGCTATGAATTTGCCCTCAGCGAGTTGAAATAGGGAAGTGGCACAAACAATAAAAAAAACCAGTGGAGCTGCTCAGTGGCCAGCAGATCAGACTGGTTGTACTGGGCAGCTTCCAGGTCTGAATGTGCAACTGGGTGAATGTGATCAGGGCGTTTCTGCAAAAGAGAGGCTTCCTCTCAGTGAACCTTCCCTGAATAAATAAAGGTTAAAAAAACATATGACAAGGACTCTGCAGGCGTTCTAGCAGCTCTGTGAGGCTGTACTACATCACAGTGCTTTCAGCTCAATGAGTCATGTTCACCAAGTTTACCCTCTTAGTTTAGCATGTTGGCATGCAAACATTTGCTAATTTGCATCTGGACAAAGTTGCCTAGGCCTGGTCACATGGTTTTACAATCTGACCTGTTTACAATCTGACCTGACCTATATCAGTTCACGCAGAAGCCATGTTTCTTTTAGCTGCAGACTCGTTGGCACCTTGGATTAGAGCAAAGAAAAAATAAATCTTCATGTGTAAATACAGATCAACTCTCCTTTAAGCACACATGAGGAGAGCACACCAAATAATCAAAGAGTCATCATCATGCTAAATGTAATTTTGCCATTACAGCACTAAAACACAGTAAAGATGTGGCTGAGGGAATTGTCATTAGTTTTGCAAAACAGTGAAACAGTGGACACGCCTTAAACTGTGACATTTCCCTTAAAGCGCAACTCGCGCCAAAATGCATCCTAGGGTCTTTTTGTGAACGTACCCGAGTCAAACTTTAGTTTAAAAGCATATTTAGGACGGATGCGCCACTTCTAAGATTTACCATATTTTCATTTTCAGTCAAATGGCCTTTTGAATGGGAGAGCTAGGCTCAAAATCACTATTTTTAAAACACTAAGAAGGCTCGACACAACATGAAACTTTGCTCCAAGTATCTCCAGGGGCTCTACACATGAACTCAGCATTGAGAACATTGTTTGTGTACACAAACTCTTTTTGACTGGCGAGATGGCAGCGACCGGAGACACCAACAGCTACAGCGAGTTGTTAAAACCTTTTTTTTTTAGTAAACTCTGTGTACACAAACAACGTTCTCACTGCTCGAGTTCATGTGTAGAGACCCTGCTGATACTTCGAGCAAAGTTTCAGCATTTCATTGTTTGTAGTGTTTTAAAAATAGTGATTTTGATGCTATAATAGAAGTGCCCCTAGCTCTCCCATTCAAAAGGCCATTTGACCGAAAAACGAGAATACGGTAAATCTTAGAAGTGGCGCTTCCGTCCTAAATATGCTTTTAAACTAAAGTTTGACTCGGGTACGTTCACAAAAAGACCCTAGGTTGCATTTTGGCGAGAGTTACGCTTTAATACTTTTCCGGTTTGAATTTTTTTAATTCCCCTTAAAATAAACAATTTAAAAAATATATTTACAGGGTGGCTGAGTGAGTTTAGCCTTTGGGATGGGTGTGAAAGTGTGTGCATCATTCAGAACACAAGACAAAATAAGAGTTTACTTGCAAAACGTGATGTGCAAGATTGTTGTTGTGATCATTAGGAGCCAAAATCTAAATTTGATTAGTCTGCTTACATCAGATCTAGGGCCCTGTCTTGCACCCGGCGCAGCGCAAAGCCCGACGCAAGTGTCTTTGCTATGTAGTTGTCAGTTTCCCGTCCAGCGCCCACGTCGTTTAAAAAGCAAATGTACCTGCGCCCATCTGTGCGCCCATGGGCGTCTGGTCTTACAGGGAGGTGTGTTCAGGTGAATTCTTGGAGTATTGCTATCTTGAGGCAGGGGGAAGTGATCGCGCCATTAACCAACAAAAACCTGGTCTAAAGTCAATAATGCAGCATTTCATTGTTAATTTAACAGCAAATTAGTAAAATGCTCCTAGGCTTATGCACAGCGCGCACACTATGCTTGTTACACACACAGGGAAGCGCAGCAGCACACACACATGCAAAAGATTACAAATACAAATATTACGGTGCAAATCCGCCATCATAATAGCAGTGCACCAAGGTCCAAACGCGCCTGGCTGGGAATGGGAGATGACACTGATTGGTTTATTGCATGTTACGGCCAAAACACACCTATTAATTAATGAAGACACTCAGTACAACCCTTTTGAACCATGCGCCCGGTGCAGGGACCCTTTTTTCCGCCGTCAAACTAGCAAAAGTGGATTTGGACACGCCCTAAACGCACCTGCGCCAGGCGCTTCACGCCGTGCGCTGAGATCGTTAAAATAGGGCCCCTAAGTTGGCTCTATGAAACACTTTAATTCTTTAATGCTTGTTCCATACTACGTCCTGTTCTGAGCCAACTTTCTGGTTACACTGTGTATCCAAATCTGGATTGATTCATTCTTGATTCCTTCTCATTTGCATATCATAAACATGTCCTTGTGCACTGCTTTCTCTGTGGCAGTATGTGACAGTGAGTCCAGACCAGGGCCAGCTGCTGAAGGGGATGTTCGTGCCGTACTGCGAGGGCTGCGGCCCGGTTCAGCTGACTCAGGCCGTCGGCATCGTGGGAGCCGTCATCATGCCTCACAACATTTACCTCCACTCTGCTCTTGTCAAGGTGCGATCGCCTGCTGGAAATTTATACTAGGGCTGCACTATATATGTTTTATTTTTTTATTTTTTCGTCATCGCAATGTCAATGAACACATCGCAAAATGCTTTGACTCATTGCGCAAGACACTCTTTTTGTGTTAGAAAATATCAGTAGAAAACTGCACTCTAAAATGTAACTCAGGGTTTTTCCTGGCTCTGAATAGGCCTTTTTAGGGGGGGGGGAATGATGCAAGATCAGTCCACGTACAGTACACGCAATGAGTCTGTGTTGCCTTATCTTTGCATTTTCCTATTATTTTTATAATGTATATATATATATATATTTTTTAAAATATTTTTTAATTAATAAAACAATAGAATACATATATTTAAATTAATCACCAGGAGAGTCCGGTACAGCCAGAATCTGGACGGTAAAACTGAGGTTATCTCTCATATTCAAGTTTATGTTCTGCTTGTTCAACGGTTGTTTGGTGAGTTGCTCTTAAACACATTCAGAGAGGATTTGAATCGCTATTTGTTCTCTTAATTCTTATCATTTTGATGCTGGTGATTTTCCTTTGGGGCTGGCTAAAACCTCTTTGGGGGGTGCCAAAAATTCCTCTATGCGGGAAAAACCCTGTAACTGTCATTGTCTTTTTAGTGGTGCGTTTTATGTTCAATTCAGTGTCCACTGTGTTCAATAAAATAATGTTGGAAATTATTTGTTTGAAATTCAACAAGTAATTTGTTGCACTTAAGCAGACTACTGAAAGCATTTTATTTGTTGAAAGTAATATTGTTATCGTGATATTCAACACAATATCGCATATGGCATATTTTCCTCATATCGTGAAGCCCTAATTTATAGCATTCTCCTTTTCTTCTTAATCAACTGTATGAAACTTCACATATCAGCAAATCATTACGTGTCCAAATGTCCTCGTCAGTCTCGAGAAGTGGACCGGTCGAACAAGGAAGAAGTGAAAGAGGCCAACAAATATTTCTTCATTGAGTCGACCGTGGCGCTCTTTGTCTCTTTCCTCATCAACGTGTTTGTGGTGGCTGTTTTCGCCGAGGCTTTCTACGGACGCACAAACCAAGAGGTGGTGAGTATCTCTGCGCCCGCTCTTATAATCCAACAGGAGTTAAACTTCAAGCCGTCTTTTGGAAGTAAAAAAATAAATAAAATCTCTTTTCTTTGGCTGCTGTGCTACAGATGTGTATTTTTTTCCCATTCCAGTACAGCGTCTGCAATCAAACAGGAAGTCCTCATTTAGACATATTCCCTCTGAACAATCAAACTCTGGAGGTGAACCTCTACAAAGGGGTAAGTTTAAAGTGTCTGTTACTTTTGCCACTACAACTACAGAGCTGTTGTGAATGAAGGGGGACGTTTAGATTGGATGATATCAATTTAATCAATTTAAATATTAAGAATTGGTAAGAGACAGATTTATAAAGAGAATGGTCAAATTTGAACCCACAGAGAGGAAGATACCATGACTCTTAATCTCCAGTATGGGCTGTGGTGGAAGTATTGTATTTCCATTTTATGCTACTTTATACTTCTACTCCAGTATAATTCATAGGGAAATATTGTGCTTTTTACTCCAGTGCATTTATTTTATAACTTTTGTTACATTGCAGATTCACAAATGTAATAACACAAAATTTAATCAAAAATAATTTTATTTTTCCCATCTTTGTAGTGTGTTATGTAGTTTTTTTGTGTATGTAATAGATGTATAAAGCACAAAGACACACATTTCACTCCAAATGGAGCTTCCTCTCCCACAGACAGCACTTCTTCTCTGCCTGAAAACGCCTCGCCCACATTCCTGTTTGAAATTCCTCAGTTAGTGATGTCACTGATTGAGAAAGCCAGCCCAGTTTTTCATCTGTGCTGCCCATTGGTCCCCTGGAAATCCAGAGTTCTTGCAAGAGTACAATTTGAATTTGCTCAGCAAGTCACTCTGGCATTGAGTAATGATGCTCATTAACTATGCCCTTGTAGCCGAGCTGCGCCAATCACATCGGTGTGTCTGATATAGGCGGGCCAGAGGCGAGCTAAACAGATGACGACAGTTTAATCTACCAGTTAGCTCCGCTGATAGCTAAGCGTAGGGGCTCTGGATACATCACCCCATGTATTGTTGTGATTGGTCGTAGTGTTATCCAATTGCGTGCAGTGAGATTTTCAAATGCATGCTTTGTGCTGTCCCTCGAGTTGTATTGGGCCATTTTCATTACTCAATGCCAGACCCTTAATCTTTCGGATTTGGGTCTGGATTTCCAGGCTAGCCCGGTGCTGCCTGAGCAAGCACAGCCCACCCAGTGGCTTGTTTGAATTTGGTTGACCAATCACAACAGAGTGGGCCAGCTGACCAATCAGAGCAGACTGGGCTTTTCAGGAAGGCGGGGCCAAGATGAGCCAGGTCTGCGTAGAATCGATCACTGCTGATTGGTTCAGAATCGACTCAACATGATGACGTTTTTATGTAAAGTTTTTATTGTTTTTGAATCGGAGGTGTTTTAATTGGTATTTATCTGATTTAAAGGCTTATTCTGTACAAACCATATATTGTGTGGCTGATGGTGACGTTTAGAAATCAGAGAGACTGAATCTGTTCAGATTACTGATCATCTACAGTCTGTTTTTAACATCAGCAACAGATTGCATGTAGAGCATTTTAACAGCTACTCTGTCATAATAAAAAACAACTGGAGACTGTGTACAAGCTGTATATGGGTCTGATAACATTTTATTAAATCGGAATTGGACCTAACAGGATGTGAGTTTGACTTCCTGTTCAGCCTGAAGGCTGCTAGAATCATAGACAGTTGGCTAGAATCGGCTGTGTACTGTCTGACTTGACCGCGGCTTTTTTTTGCTGCCGCCTGCTCTCGTCCACTTTACAGGCGAGGCGCAGCTCATCTCGAACGAGACTATTGTTTCAGACAGAGGAGCTGCAGCAATGGGCATTATAGGAATGGGAAATATATTAAACCTATTATCTTTCCAAGAGTACAAACATGACACTGAAACGAAGTATAATAGGGTTTTTTTTTTCATTATGAGTGACCCCTTTTACATTACACGTAATCATCTCATCCCTCTCCTTTTTTTATTGAAGCACCGTGGGACTTTACTTGTTGTCTGGTGAATGTAACGCTGCTGTTTTGTTAAACCGTCCTCTCTGTTTGCGTGTCTGTTTGCAGGGAGTGGTGCTTGGCTGTTTCTTCGGCCCGGCAGCGCTTTACATCTGGGCCGTAGGGATCCTTGCAGCTGGTCAGAGCTCCACCATGACCGGAACGTACTCCGGCCAGTTTGTCATGGAGGTCAGTGGAGGAGGGAGGAATCAGCTGTGCACAAAAACACTCACTGGAAATGTCTGCCCTGTTTTTGACCTTTTATCACAATCACCTATCAGTCAATTGTTTTACAGATTAAGTTGTGTCCTCAAAAAACATATTTATGGAATCAATTAATCAATTAATTTAAGTGAGGTAATGATATGCACATGAAATGCTTTGCTCTCACAAACAAGTGCCGTTTTCTGGTAAATGTCACAGACTCTGTGTTTTCTGACCCTCAGGGTTTCTTGAACCTGCGCTGGTCGCGTTTCGCTCGGGTGTTGTTGACCCGCTCCATGGCCATCACTCCCACCCTGCTGGTGGCCATCTTCCAGGACGTGCAGCACCTGACGGGCATGAACGACTTCCTCAACGTGCTGCAGAGCATGCAGGTCAGGCAGTGGCGGGGGGGGGGGGGGTACTGGTTCACCATAGATGGTAGATTGGATCCGCTAGACGTGTTGACATCAGGACGTGCCTCGTGGCCCCGCCTTATTCTGCCTTAGGCCGTGTTCAGACTGCCTGCGTTGGCCATCCGACGGCCCGGCAAAAAACGCAGGTCTTTCCATTAATTTTGAATTGGGGTAGTGCGTTTAGGCTGCGGCGGGGGTTGCTGCAGGGGGACATTCAAAACAACGCAGGGGGCCTGCGGTGAAAAGTCAACTTTTGGAGAAACGCAACCCCACGTCACGCTGTGGTGGCCAATCATGTAACGGAGATCAGACTTGTCAGTGTGTTTTAAGCATAGACAGTAAAAGAAATGGACACAGCGACGCCATAGACCTCGACGGAGACCAGTGAAGTCACTTTTCCGGTGATGGTTGAGCGTTACTGCGCAGCCTCAAACTGAGCTTGACGGCGTAGATGTGACGTGAGCAACGTGTCTGAAAGTTGTAAGTCTTCTGGTAGCTGTGCCAAGAGAATCATTCCAAGTGTTACTTCATATGAATTCACTTGCCACATACCAAAGTATTTCCAATCCATCAAAACATTGCTGAAATATTTGGTTCCGATGCTTTCATGGACTCTCTATGGGCTTCTCCCTTGACTGTATGCATCCACATCTCCCGATTGCCTGCAAGCTTCTCCTGACTGTACGGTAATTTCTCTACTGTGCGACACAATCGTTAGCCTATTTTTACAAAACCTGCTGCTACAGGGCCATAACGTGAGGTACAAGGTAATGGAGCCTTTTATACATTGTCGTGTTTCTTTAGAATAAACAATGGACAAATAGAGTCTTTAAACACTTCAGATGTAAAGTTGTTTGCTGTCAAAGTGATGTCAAAATGAATGGCAGTCAATGGAATGCTAACGGGGGGTGATAGCTTGTTAGCCTTTCCGGATGCTCGCTTACCCCCTTGGTTTTGAGCTGTGGTTTGAGGCGGTGTGAGAATCCTGTACAGGAAACAGGAAACATCACTGCCTCTATCGCTGCCACAAGAAAGTTTTCAAACGCTATGAGGGAAAAAAACGAAACACAATCACCGAACTGCCCGGGAGTTTGGGTAGTAACTGAATGTTTCCTGCAACAACAAAGCACTCGCTATGTCTCACTCGTCTCTTTTCTTTCTCTCTCTCCTGTGAAATGAAGCTGCCTTCAAGTGCGGTCGGAAACATCGAAACCTATAAACGACCTGCGGCGAATCGCCAGATTGCTTTTTTTGATGCGAATGCCCCGTTATTCTGCCTGTGATTGACTTACCCTGGTATTCTTACCCTAACCCTAACCAATCCCCACTCCTCATGCCTAAACCTAACTACGTCTAACGGATCCGATCCAGCATTTACCCTGGTTCACTGACACCTCTCTCCACATTGGCCTGCTTTATCTTTCTCGTATATCACCTTTTAGAAAACCTTTTGATCTCACAGCACTTAATCTGTGAAGTGCTTGGGGGAGACAGATACTATGCACTATAACGTTCATATTGGGGGGGGGGTCCAATCCCTTTCCTGTGTACAGTAAGAAAGATATCTGTTTTAACTGTGATTTGAAATACCTGTTCATTGCTGACTACTCATGAAATGGTATAAACTACACTTCAGTATTATAATGTGTTTATGTATATGTGAAATGTTCATTCTTCTCTCACAGTTGCCATTTGCCCTCATTCCCATCCTCACTTTCACCAGTTTGCCATCTCTCATGAATGAGTTTGCCAACGGCTTGTAAGTTCATCTACCTCATAAAGACACAAAGTCAAATGATAATTGTATTTCCTTAAAACACACTCTTTCTCTTTTTCTTCCTGCAGAGTGTTTAAGATCGGAGGAGGACTGGTGATCTTGATCGTGTGTGCCATCAACATGTACTTTGTGGTGGTCTATGTGACAGAACTCAACAGTGTGTGGCTGTATGTGCTGGCAGCGTTCCTCTACATAGCATACCTGTTATTTGTGGGATATTTGGTAGGTAACACTTAGCGGAGCATATTTATCTTGTTCTACTGTGAAGCTAAAACTGTTTTCCAGCTACTTAATCTCCAGCTATCAGGTAGCATAGCTCACCATTTGAACGCTGCATCTCATATAGGGCTGAACGATTTGGGGGAAAAAAATCTATATATCTCTATATTACAGTAACGATTCAATTTGCGATTTTAAATTTTTTTGTTAGCTAATGTTCAATATTCACTGTGTAACAGATAAAACATGTCATGCAGCATTATAACGTGAGACACCATCAAACTGCTCTATATTCGTATGTTAGGATGAGAACATACAGTAGATATGAATTGCCAGCAATAAGTGTTTTTCTTTTAATAAGCATGGAACATTAAACACACAAACACAGAACATTTATCTCAAAACAACAATTCCAATGAATAAATATCAGTACTTTCCTGTAAACTGAAATGTCTGATCTGCCTCAGTTCTATAGCAGCAGCTACATATTGCACCTTCTACCATCGTGGTAAATAAACATAAACGAACAAAAACAACATAAATTAAAAAGATCCACTGAAAATAGGTCATTCCTGTAAACAATCTGTGATATGTAACAATATTCCAGCAGCTAATCGCATTCTTTCAAATCGCGATTTCGATTTAAAAGAGATTAATTGCTCAGCCCTAATCTTATAGTCTACTGAATGTGTGATCTTTGTCTGACCAATGGACTGTGTGTGTGTGTGTGTGTGTGTGTGTGTGTGTGTGTGTGTGTGTGTGTGTGTGTGTGTGTGTGTGTGTGTGTGTGTGTGTGTGTGTGCGCTGCAGGTGTGGTTGTGTCTGATAGCTCTGGGAGTTTCCTGCCTGGATCCGACCTCCAGCAGAGGGAACGACACCTCCATCCTGATGGAGCAGCAGCCAGAGTTTGACTCCTGAACCAAACAAGGATAATTATTTCAAAGGTGCAGCTGTGAGAAAACCCACTGACCTTTTTTTCTTCCTGGACATTTAGTCGTCTTAAGCGATGATTTATTTATGATAGAAGTTCAGAAATTTTGTATAAACGAAATAGATATTTTTGTTTAGTAATTAAAGTCACATTCCAGTTACTTATTATTATATAAAACTCTTAAGATGAGTTCTGCCAAAGCGACAGGTTTACAGGTGTTTTACTGTAATGCTGGTTACGCTTAGAGTTAAAGAGTAACTACCGTTTTCTTCAACCTGGACCCTCTTTTCCTATGTTTTTGTGTGACTGATGGGAACAATCTTTGACATTGGTCCAATATTAAAGTGTAATTCCAGCGAAAATTGACCAAAAGGTGTTTTTCTGCATTAAAACACGTCAAATAAGCCGTGGAGACGTATTATAAGCCGTATTTTTTGTCGATCAGCCACTACAGAGCTTGGCCCAGCATATGCTACAGCCCCAAATCGCAAACAGTGGACGTCTATTGCCGGAAGGGACTACAGGCAGTCAGGTGTTGGCTCGGAGTAGAAGTTAATAGCGCAATTGTCCAGCTTGTATTTACCCTCACAAAAGTGCTCGTTTTGCCATTGGCAGGCTCAGATTAATATTCTAAGTGTCTGAGTGACTATTCAAAGTCAACAGAAACAAAATAAAAATATGAAAAGCCGTTTTGGGTCGTCTTTCCACTTTTCTAACCATCACAACTCTAGTTTTGGTTGAAATAAACACATAGTTTACCGACTTAAACGTGAAAATATGTTGGCTCTGTACACGCTAAAAGTAAATGGTAGTTACCCTTTAACTATAAACCTGATAGTTACTAAATCAAACTACTTTGGGATGTAAAGCAAGAGCACAGGGACAACTTCCTCTGGCCCACTTTAATGTCTTGTGTCTTTAATGTCTTGATGTAGTTGACATTCATTTAAATTATGCAAATTCTCTCAAAAACATGATTAAAAATAATGTAATCAACCAAATTACTCTCATTTTACAATACAATACAAAACAGTATTGCATGGTTTTTGCAGGGTTCACAAAGTTAAATGTAAAACTTTTTAAGACATTTTAATATTACGTAGCAATAGCTGTTTCATGATCGCACCGAAATATATCAATGGGGAAGAAAACACTTCAGCACCTTCAAGCAGTATGTACAAACAAATTCCTAATGTTATAATTAATACAATTAAGGCGACCTGGGGGCGCCTGGGTAGTTCACCTGGTTGAGCGTGCGGCCCATTTACAGAGGCTCAGTCTTTACCGCAGCGGGTTCGATTCCGACATGCAGCCCTTTGTTGAACATCATCCCCCCTCTCTCTTCCCTTACATGTCTTCGGCTGGCCTATCAAATAAAGGCCTAAAATACACACACACACACACACACACACACACACACACACAAATTAAGGCGACCTGGACAGGAAAACTAATTAAAAAACGCAGCAGCTTCCTGCAGTACAATCAACTGTTGCAATTCCACTTTTAGGTTATTAGTGCGTAACGTCTCCCGGCAGCCCGCAAGAGAAGCCGGCAGGCAAATCAAATATTTAAGACTTTTGTAAAGTAAAATTTTGACTTTTTAATGCCTTCTGAGAACCTTTTTTTTTGTTGTTGAGGAAATTGAATTCAGAGCCTTTTAAGACTCGGTGCAGTTTGTCTTTTGGCCACAGGGAGGCAGTGCAGCCCCCCCAGAGCCACTCCTCAGCTACAGTAAATGCCTCACCACCAGAGCTGAACAACATAACACATTAAATGACACAGTTTGTTACATCACGCTTTATGTGTTGTTCCGGCTGCACAGGAACAGCATTATTGAATCAAATCAAATCAAATAAGTTGCAGTAATTAGACTGTAATATTCCTGTACATTCAGATGTATTTGGCATGCCTGTGGTGGTGGTACTGTATTTCTGAAGAGTTGCAACTATTGTGTAACTGCAAGCAAGCACTGCTGCTTTCAGTGTGGTTCGAATTCCAGTCCTGAAGTGCTTCAGCGTTTGCAAGCCGAGGAGAGGCGGACGGACAGGTTTTTCTTTGCATTGTGGCGGGGAACTTTTTTCCCCGCCACACTGCCTTTTTTTCCGGTCATGGAGGCAGAGTTATGTAAGAGGGGAGAGTCTTCCCACCGCCCCTCTCTGTTTTTGTTTTTCTCAATGAGCCAATGTCTCCCTGCCGAGGCCTCACAGCCTGTCCAGTAGGCCCCTTTCCTGGAAACATAGCCTAGCAGAGGCCACTCAGGGGCAGGCCTGCGAGGTGGGAGGGTAGGGGAGGAGAGGAGGGAGAGCTCTTCCAGCAAATCACATGATGGTAGACCCTACAGTCCCAGCCCTACATGAGGCTCAGATGCTGCAAGCACATTTCAACAGCCAGTTTGTCATCAACATGATTGGATGTAGCTAATGCATGGCAGAGTGCATAAGGCTGTAAGTAGAAGCTGTGGATTCCCAGGTGTGAAATGTAGAAATAGAACCACAACGCCTGATGGTGTGTGTGTGTGTGTGTGTGTGTGTGTGTGTGTGTGTGTGTGTGTGTGTGTGTGTGTGTGTGTGTGTGTGTGTGTGTGTGTGTGTGTGTGAGGTTAATGTGATTTTCTATTTTTTGCCTTTAATGTCAACATCACCACAGATTTGAGCTGTGCAGTAGAATTTTTGTACAGTTTTGTACAGAATATTTCTGAATCTTTTGTCATTTGTCCTCAGTGGTATATTTTCAATTGATTTAGATAAATATGATCTAAGCTATTTAAACAGTGTCATATTTGTATATTTGCTTTATGTATCGGCATGTAACCGATTTAGTCGCTGATTTATTTTTACAAAAAGATACCCTGGATGCATTTGTTATAGCAGAAAGCCCCATGTTGTTTTATTACTGTGACTTGAACTGCGAAACTGACTGATTTATTGTGTTGCAATTATAAAAAATCATTAAATGCGTAAACAAACCGTCCCACAACATTGAAATACAGGAATTATATGTCGGGATTATTTAAAGATAATCACATTTGTCTTTTCGTTTCACTTTGTGATCACGATAAATTTCTGTTTCTGTTTGAAATGTGCCACACGTGTGATTCATTTCTCCTTCCACCTCATGCTGTTTTTTTTTACATGCTTGCACATTTGTTCTGTTAACGGATCTGAAAGATGGATGTAGCTTTAACTTGTACCTGATGTTTGAATGTCCAGTGGTTCAACTGCAGCACCTTTAACACTCAGCTCAGGGCCTTTCCTCTTCTTTTACATTACATTACAGAGGAATGCAACATTTCCAGAAGAAGAGGGCGAGGCGCGCCAGAGATTAGGCAAAGATAATGAATTTCAAGTTGATTTAGTTAACAGTGGCATCAGCCTTAAACCGCATGACATTTTCCAGCTGTGCTGTCCATACTTATTTTGTATATATATTTTTTTTACACAGATCTGTCAGTGCTGCCCTAAAATGTCCGACACCAGGAATGCAAACAGCAGAGCCATTCTTGTTTATGTCTTGCATTGTGGCCACTGTGGGCACTGGCTGAGCTTGCAGTGTAATGGGCCCATGTGTTTGGAATGAGTATAGTGACTATTTAAACTGTAGTTATTCCTTTATTAATGAGTTTTCTTCTTATTGTTTCTTTCTGTTTTATTCAGCTACACAGATGTATTGCAGTTTGTGTTCATATGTGTGTTTTATGTGCTTAAAAATAGCACAGATCTGCTGTTGCTAAACTCCACATCACAGTCGCTCACCATGCATTACAGCAAAGGGGATCACTATGATTACCCAGAGGTTTCAGAGGATGAGGAGGCTGCAGAACCTCCATGCTGTAAATATAAATATCTGGGGACCCACTGCTTGACCACATGGCCTACCATGATGTCAAACCCACTTATATTTATTTGAACAAGGTAAAAAAGAAAAGTTTAGTTCTGTTTTAGTTTTACTATCAGTACAGTGAAAAAATATTTTTAAAATACATAGACTTTGTCTGCAGCTGACTACAATTTATTTGAATTAAAAACAATAGAAACAGCAACTGTTCATGCATTTTTTTTTTACCTAATTAATGACTGGATTTAGACCAATAATTACAAAATCAACAAAGTAACCATCATGTAATGTTTTGGATGAGCAGTCTCATGGTAAAATGACTGCAGTAGAGGCTGTTGCACAAATGTTCGGTTGATTGTAAAATTGTGGTTCCCAGAGAAAAGTCCCCCAGCAGTTTTTAGGTAAATAACAGTTTCATTTTCTTATTGTGTCAGTAACGGGAAGCAAAAGTAGAGAAAAAAACGAAAGGAGCCTGGGTCATTGGTTTCACTCTTCCCTCTGTTTCCCCCATACTTAGGGACAGTTGCCATATAGTTCTGCATGGACATATAGGCTACCTACCAACAAACTGTTCGGGAGATATTAAGTGCAGATTTAGGGGGTCCATCAAATTATTCAAAACACATGGAAACATCTGCTAGCTGTTACATGTATCATATGCACACTATGTTTAGTGTTTTTGACTAAATATATCCGTTTAAAAGCCTGTTATTTAATAAGCCTCAGCAATGTTTTTGGTTTCCCTACGAATCAGGAGGTTGTAATATCGCGATATTACGCGTTAAAACTGCGAATTGAATGCTTGTCCACGAAAAGGTAGCCCCACTGCAGCGTGAAACGTAAATGTGAAATGTATATAGCCTAATCCAAGAATTAAACATTACAGGCCACGATTAACGTTAAGTAGCCTGCAGTTCTTTTTTTAGATGATTATTTTGGCTCACCATTAATTAATTGAATAACAGTCAAAAAAAGCAATTTGTAGAAAATAAAATATAAACAAATTAAGAAAGAAAACAAAGGTAGCCTATTTGCCTCAGAAATAACAATTTAAGAGAAATAATACATACTACGCTGCCTGTCTTCAACTATATGTTAATGTGGTTGCCTAAATTAACATGATTTATTTTTTTTTAAATTTCCAAACAATGTGATCTCATTTGTTCGAACAGCGCTGGAATGTGTTCGGTGCGGCGCGAGCAGGACGGCAGGAATGCATAGGCCACGCCCCCCCATCCCGGGCGTCCAATCAGGGCGCAAACACGGTTTCAAGGCGCCCGCGGAGTCCCAACCATAGAAAAACAAAGCCCCGGACAACAACAAAACTCATATTTTATATCTAACTGCACACGAGAATCCGTTTTATTGTATCGGAACCGACGGAAGAGGTCGATTCTCGGTGTTTTGCGCACGTCGTTAAGGCCTTCCGGGCGGTGTTGTTTATCTGTAGTAAGGGGGGGCTTGAAACCGCCCTCCCTTGCCCCATTTCCTCGGTTGTTTTCCTTCTCTCGCCTGGATTCTCCATGTTGTTGGTGCAAGAGTGAAGACTTCGCAGCGACGGGTAGAGGGGGGCTGCTCGGCGATATTACCCGTAATAGTAGTAGTAAACCCGAGACGACGGACCTGACCAGATTCTCAAATAGCCTCCACAAAACATATCCAAGTGCCTTGCCCCCTCCCCAGGCGGCGGACCTCCGAAAGAAGAAAAGAAGAAGCGGCGGGGAAATAAAGAAACCCAGGAAAGAGATAAATCCTTCTCCCATCGAGGATTGTTACTGAGGCGGATGTCAAGTTACTTCGGTGAATAATTGAGTCAATTTGCCAATAAAACCCAATGAGGGATGCCCGTCAGTGCTCGGGGACAGGATTTGAGGATTTTGAGGGCTCCGTGATTGTCAGATGGAAAGTTCTGTTATCACCCAAGTGCAGAAAGAAGACGTTCAAGTGTCACCGAAAACAGGTGAGATGGGCCTGTGTAGTATGCGCTTTGAATTATTATTATATACGCTTCATTTGGTGCGATATTATTAAAGTATTTTCTGAATAATGGTCGGTGTGTTAAGAAAGCCTGTAGTGCGCCCATTTGACAGTTGAGCGCTGCGGACGCTGGTTGAGCGCGGCATTGCCCCTTTTTAGTTTTTTTTTTTTTTTTCTTTTTTTTTTTTACATTTACCAAAGAAATCTGTAATATTTAGATATAACGTTAAGCACTATAAAATATAGAGCCATCGAGTCTAAAAGAATCAAAATGTGCTTATTTACTAATACTATTTTGCACAGAAGCTGTTTTATTCACCTGCAGATCTTAAAGAGCTTAAGTTACAACTGTTAGAATAAAAAAAATATAAGACTAAATAATATCCATCGAGCAGGGTTATTATGTAGCTTTACCACCGCTAAGTTGTCCCTATTGGATATAATGTCAAGTATAAGGTACCAGCCTCCATTATGTGCTGGGTTTGCCATCCACAGCTTAGCTGTTGTTGATCCTGTTTTGATCTCTTTTTGTGTGTGTAAATCTCCGTCGCTTTCTAACATGTGGTGTTGTGATTATGGCTGAGATCTTCTCAGTGATGGTGCTGCTGCTGGTGATCATGGCCAGCTCTCCTAAAAACCAAGCTGCTGTGTATTTTTATGTCGATCAGGTTCCAGCTTGTTTGGCACCATCCCATATCCTACTACTACCAGGTACAGCATGGGGAGCTCGTCTGTCACCACAGGCAGCATTATAGTAGGCTACAGTGAGACCCAGCTGCTGGGTTCATTTATAAACTATGATGTGGTGTTGTGTTCATATTTTAGGGGGGGGGGGTCACAGATCAGTGCGCGGCAGTAGCATTAAAGACTGCTGCACTGTTCCCACTGTTTGCTTGTATTTTACTAGACAAACACTCAACACAGGTTCTGTATTAAATCATAATCCATATTAAAGGCTGATGGGTGCAAAGGGGTCTGGAGTGGCTGCTGATTAACGGGCGACTTTATAGAAATACCAGGTCCCGCGGTGTTGACAGCGGAATGCACAAACACACCCCTCTGCACACGCCCATTGTAGCGCCGTTTCAAAGATTTCGTTGTTTTCACGCTTTCCTCAGCCTGGAAAGAGGCTTCGCTCATTGATTCTGGCTTACTACTTGGTTGTTGATGTCGTGCATATTGCACGATTGCAGGTACTGCTTTAGGAATTACCAAATCAAGCTCCTTTGTCTCTTAAACATGGTGTTGTGTAACATGGCCATTGGTGTGTCTGCATTATGTCCCCACAGCAGCGAGTGTCAGCATGGAAACTGTAGATTATTAGAAATCTCTCTCTCTCTCTCTCTCTCTCTCTCTCTCTCTCTCTCTCTGTCTCTCCCTCTCCACTTTTGACTGTTTATCAACAGTTCTTCTTTCTAGTAAAGACTGAGTGTGTTTACTATAATGGCTCTGTAAGGATGGCTATTAATTCAGTTTGCAAGTCCTCACATGAAACACACTAGAGGGGACTTGCAAGAATGTTTTTCTCCCTTTCTTTCACTACAAGCCTTGTATGGGGCTGGGACACTCCTGGTTATGGTGACTGATCAAAGACCTGGACAGAGCACTGAGGTGTGACTGCAGGTCCAGCTCACCGACTGACTGACTGACTGACTGACTGACTGACTGACTGACTTGTCTGTCTGTCTGTTCTCCCTAGCTTCAGGCAGCCCTGAAAGGTCTTGGAGTTTAAAATGGTTGGAATGTTTTCTGTCTGTGTTTTCTGTTGAAGGTAGTGCTGAAGAGTGTGGGTTTTCCCGCCCTCTGTGATTATATAACGTGTACCAGCCACTTCCAGCAGCAGCAGCAGAGGCAGGCGCATTAAAAACACATTTCATGTGCCATCCATGTAGACAGATGGATGGTGCCATTAGGAAAGGGGGGGGGGGTGTTGCATGTTACAAGTAGCTCATAAACTAATTTCACTGAATTTAAGTGATTGATTTTAATAATCCCCCCCCCCCCCACCCCCCCATCTGTTTTCATGTCACCAGCTATTTGTTCTGTGTGTGGAAAAACAAACAAGATTACGTGTTTCTGACGTGTGATTCAAGGTCCCACTTAACATTTCCGTGTTGACAACATGCATTTTGACTTGGTTTCCTCATGAAAGTCTCTCTTTCTCTGTGCTAAACAGGCCAGGTGAGCCGCTCTGCCCTGAAACAGCCTCGGAGTTGTAACATCTTCAAAGCGCTCTTCTGTTGCCTCCAAGCTCAGGATGGCCCCAAACCACCACCACCACCAACACCTTCCCAGCAGGCCTTGCTGGAGTCACAGGAAAATGGGACAGTTGTCAAGGTAACATTATTTTTATTTCACACCACTGAAAAAAAACAATTTAAAGCCATCAGTTCAGTTCAGTCCTGCCTTTATTCTTGTTTATTTAAGATTTCACTTCCTTGTCACACACACACACACACACTGCTCGCCATAAAAAAGGAGGTGCTTGAATAGTAGGAATAAACTTAACATGCTGTTGTAAAAATGTGCTTATTATCGTCTGCAAGTCTTGTTTTTTTTTTTTTTTACAACTGCGCGCTAAAACCACTACTGCACCTGCTCTTAACATGTTGAAAGCTAACCGCAACTGTCTGCGGATATGGAATCACTTTGATGTTCACACTTGATCCTCCAAGGAAGATAAGAATGACAGAGCGACTATCAATCCTTTAGGCAGGCGGCGAGCAGAGAATGGTGTATTGTGTGCCTGGTAACTGCTGAGGTGGAGAAAAAATAAAGCCTTGAGCGCCTGCTGCACATGGCTAGCCTCGCCGGTTAACGCTGTCAGCCTGATTAGAGCTTCAGTACCATGTAAGAGGCATTTAAATGGGACGCCATGTTTGTTCACATTGAGGAGTTTCCTCCAGCATCAGACGCAAACAGGAAGCAGCATCTGTAGGGCCTGGTTAAATGAAACCGAATGTAATGTTAGCACCGAACGGGTTATGTTGCATTGTTTAGTTGGTGAAATAAGATTGTTGTTGTTCATGTATAGTATGTGTTCTCAATCTTAACTTCCCTTCCTTAACAAATTCTCTATTTGTGTTATGTAATATATTAATGATTAATTTCAGATGGACTGTGGTCATAAAGGGCCTAGAAAGAAACACAATTAATAAAAAAAGGCAAACTAAGCTGGATATGTAAAAATGAGATTCTATCAAGCTAATGTGTTATCCCTGCAGGTGAATGCCTGTAGAGATGCTTTTGGAAGATATAATGAATGACATAAATATGCTAATCCTAAAGTTATCAAACATAGAAGCTGTTACTGTAAATAATGAGGCTCAACCCTTCTTCCACACATACATGCAGTTCTCAAACTGAGTCTTATCTAATTTCCCAGAGGTAACATTAAACGGCCGAGGTCTGATTTTCATATTAATCACTGTACTACTATCAGGACTAATCATACTCGTGAGGTAACAATTCTTTGTGTGTCTCCTTAGCAATGTGAACCTAGCCTCCTGCCTGAGATAGAGGCCCAGGACCAGGGGAAGATATGTGTGGTCATAGACCTGGATGAGACCCTGGTGCATAGCTCATTCAAGGTACCAAAGCAAAGAAATCACTCACTTAACCACCACACAAGTGTATTTTTCTTCATGTCAGTGCCTCATTTTTATACGTTTTAATATTGTGCAGTTTGAGTGAAAGTGTCTTCTGATTTATTAGAAATAAAAAACATTAAGTAAATGTTTATTTACGTTGTATTCTGTATCTATATGTAATGGCAGCTTGTAGCAGTAGTGTATTGGTCTGGTTCTGCTGGGACCGTTTATTCATCTGCATTAGAGTTCCTTCACTAAAACCATCTCATGCGCTTGAGGAACATCAAGTGAATGACATGCTGTTTGTGTAGGCTCTTCACTGTGATTTATGGCAGCTGTGTAGAGTGTTGAGTCGTTATGTAATGCCATGTGAATGCACACAGCGCAGCCATGTGAATGAGCATGCCAAACATCTCCCTCTGTGTTCTTCCTCCAGCCTATAAGTAATGCAGACTTCATCGTGCCTGTGGAGATAGAGGGGACCACACACCAGGTAAACTACCGTGTGCGTGTGTGTGTGTAGGGGGCTGTGCTGTGTATGTACAGTATGTTGATGTGTTTGCAGCGGTTGCTGAGCTGAAAAGGGATGGGTCTTGTAACTGATCAGCCAGGTTTTGTTTTCGAATGGGCACGCGGAGCCCTCTACTGGCCAGATGTTGAACAGGAAATATCAGCAAGAAAATGAGTCATTTCAGCCCAGTTCATTTAAAATGACATTTATAAGTGATGCAGTACATATTACTGCCTCTGTGAAAAATACTCGCACACTGTGCTGGACCACTTGTTCAACTTGGGCTTCTCACTATTGGACATGTGGAAATGTAATTAACTCAGAAATGTGATTCCTCGGACCCCATGTGCTGGCAAGCAATCGTCTTTTGGGCCTCTGCCTGGTTCAAGTAATCCAGGATAGGCTGGTTAACACCGGCACGGCCTATTCTTGATTACTTGTTTCAGGAACTGGCCATTAGCAGCCAACGGACCAGAAACAATAAGTTGATGATACAAATGTAAAGGCAATGAAATGACATTGGAATAGCCTTGATGGTGGGACAGTTCACTGATGGTCTGTCTGTGTTGCAGGTGTATGTACTGAAGAGGCCGTACGTGGATGAATTCCTGCAGAGAATGGGAGAATTGTTTGAATGTGTGCTGTTTACAGCCAGTCTTGCGAAGGTAATTTACATCAGATACTGAAGCACATCCTAAAAAAACAAAACATTTGTGGTTTAATGTCATGTCTGACCTATCGGAGGTTGTTCTGCTTTCTCTTGCCCATTTAGTTCTCCTTTTCACTGTCATAGGAGCTGCTTAACACGCTGTTAGCCACTTTAGAAGACACCCCGGTCATGTTTAAAGCTGTAGTTTGTTTCTGTGTTCACCTAGAGCCGGTTGCTTCAACTCCTTTTGAGTTCTAACTTATAACCTAATTGATTATTAGTGGAGATTCATGCTTAAATACATTAAAATATGTTGCACCACACTCGTTACTAAATATTCACAATTCTCTTTCTGTAATGCATGAATACTACTAACTCTGAAACGCATTTATCCTGCACGTATACATTAAACAAGGCAGTTGCTACAGCTTGTGATGCTACAGTGACTTCCTGAAGTTTTTATTAGTTTATCCCAGTTTAGTAAGCTACGAGTTTGACTACTTAGTAGTTACTAAGAACTTAAAGATCGCTTACACAACACAAACGTAGGAATCGGTTTCTTAATAGCTGGTGCAACGTCATCCAGATGAGTCGATTTTGGACGTGTGATGCTATTTCTTTAGCTATTTGCTGTAAGAATAACACATTTTAGTTGAAAGTGCTTCATTAGTCCAACCTGCTTTTCCCTCCCCTGCTCCCCACCTCCCCTGGGCTCCATCAGTATGCAGACCCAGTGACGGACCTGCTGGATCAGTGTGGTGTATTCCGGACCCGGCTATTCCGGGAATCTTGTGTTTTCCACCAGGGCTGCTATGTCAAAGATTTAAGCCGCCTGGGCAGAGACCTCCACAAAACACTCATCCTGGATAACTCTCCTGCCTCGTACATCTTCCACCCTAATAATGCTGTGAGTTTTCATCTGCTTCTGTCAGAAAAATCAAAAAATAGC
This sequence comes from Gymnocephalus cernua, assembly GCA_023631565.1. Lineage (NCBI taxonomy): Eukaryota > Metazoa > Chordata > Actinopteri > Perciformes > Percidae > Gymnocephalus > Gymnocephalus cernua. The sequence continues at coordinate 31,331,302 of CM042433.1, read as the reverse complement.
TTTGACACTTGTAATAAATCATATTGATATCCATCATTCAAAAGATGGGGCACATGCTCTTGGACCTCTGTCTCGTCAAGCTTATAGAGACCTGGAAAACTTCAGGTACAAAAGTTGGTTTAAGAAAACAAAATGGTAGGGACAAAGAATTATGCAAAGATCACTTGTTTGTATGAAATGTTTTTGACAAGATTTTCTTCAGAGCTCAAGTTTGATGAGAAGGAGGTCTGGCAATGTGAGATTTAGCTCTTACAAAATGATAGATCACATCAAATATAAACATTACTGAACACCACATTAAACATTACAACGCAACATTACACATAATGAACAAGTTACTCACGTTTTTCGCTGAAATGAGCAGATATAGTCCTCGATGTTTTGAGAGTTATTCAATGTTCAAAGTGTATTTCTAATTTGATCCTGATCAGGGCTGCAACTAATGATTATTTTCATAATTTATAAATGTTTGGATTAATTTCTCTATATATTGTTTTGTTTGTAAAATGGTTAAAAAAAAAGAGTGAAAATGAGCCATTATAACACCATCACGTCTTGTTTTGTCCTACCAACAGTCCGAATACCCAATTACATTCAGTTTACTCTCATTTATGACAAAGAAATGCGACAAATCATCACATTTTAGAAGCTGAAACCAGAAGCGTTTAGGAATTTGTACTTGAAAAACTACTAAAACAATGTACCGATTATCATAATAGTTGCTGATTGTTTCAGTTCCAAATTCTGATTTATAGAAACGTACACTGCACGTACAAAACACATTAGAATCAGAGTTACACATTTAGATCAAATTGTACACCTCTGGTTAAATTTAAACACTGCTTTGGTTCATTAGTGTATTTGCACAACTGGCAGGTGCAGTTTATATGTGATTCACTTATTTCAAAGCCAGAGTTTGTGAGTGACGGTCTGTTTTCGTCAGGTTCCCGTGGTGTCATGGTTTGACGACGTGGACGACGCCGAGCTGCTCAACCTTCTGCCTGTGTTTGAGGAACTTAGTCAAGCTGATAATGTTTACACCCAGCTGGACCAGCTTCGTGGACACTAAGCTCTCAACGGACGCACTCAGCTCTTGTTAGGAGCTTGAAACTTTGCCAACAACAATAGAACTGTATATCGACAATTGATACTAGAGTTTTCAGTTCTCCTAGCCGCTGCACAAAATCCTCAGTTTAGAAAATTGTATTAGCGGTGGGGTTAAGGAAATTCCAAGCCAGGAAAACACTATGTGTTTGGCACAGCTGAAACTATAGATTGCAATCGGAGGCCTTTTCCTCAGAACCTCAGTGCTGACATTATTGACAACCACTATTTGAAAGACCAGGAAACAACAACCAAAGCAATCCCATCACGATCACTCCAGTTAGAAATATTAAAGTGGTTCTTTTGCCAAAGCAGAAGCCTGCCTGCCCTGACTTGACTTTTTTTAATTATTATTCTTGTGCCTTTTAAGGAACAAAAAAAAAAAAAATTCCCACAAGATTTTATACATTCATTGATTTCTTTTTATAGGTTTTATAAGGAAATCTATTTTTAAACGGTGAACATGGTTCCTCTATGCAATCCAGTTCTGTAATTATATGGACAGTAGCTCCTAAGTAGCCAGTCAATAATTGTATTCTGCAGATGTAAACATTACTGTAGCCTTATTTGTCAATGAGCAGCAAAACAACAGTGTACTTTACGTATTGTACAATATACATAATTTCTACAAAACCATGCAAATATACATCATTAGTGATCAGATTGATATAAGTTACGTAAACAGGGTGAAATCTTGTCTTTAATGGTCGTTGAAAGCAGACACACTGGAATATGTTGGCACATAGGACGACCATCAATGCCACCACAGTTTTCATTCAAGGTTTAATAATAGTTCATTTGTTACTATGTGTTTCTTTTATTACGATGTGAGATAGTGCTGAAAGTAAAAACTGTGCCTTTGAAATTCGGACAGAGAATGGTGTTCTGCCTGAAAAGAGATTTGTAGGCCTACACACTCTGATGTGTCATGCTGAGCGTGAGAAAACACTGTCAAGAGCAAGTGTAATGCCGTGTGGCTGTGGTACTTGCAGTGCAACACTTGAAAATATCAAATTTGATTATTTTTTTTAGCATGTGTGAGTGTTCTTTCTATATTTATTGGCCAAACATCTGTATTGTCCAGTACTTCTAAATGCTTAACATTTTGTATTATAATCCATTTGCCTACTTTGAGGCTGGCCTTGTGTTTAACTGTTTCATCTGTGCCTAAATAACACATTCTGCTATTCAAGTTCATAGATATTTCAAAAACGTAAGCAGTTAAATCAAATAAACAAATAGATGCAAATCCGAGATTCAATCATGCAAGAAAACTTTTTTTTTTTCCCGTCTTCAATATATATACATATATTTTGTGGGGTTATGTTTCCTGGGTAATATGGTTTTTCTATGTCTGTCTGATGGAATTGTTTGCATGTTAAATAGTAAAATATGACAATTAAATTGAACCAGTTGTGATGACCAAAAGTATTTGTTTATACAGTCACAATTTGTCTTTGTGTATCAGAATAAATCCAACAGTCATTTTGTCTACCCTATCTGACCAAAACTCTAATAGACAAGGTGCTACCAGTCTTTATTTTGAAATAAAAATTGGTAATATTATACTGTCTTTGTGTATGCTTTTCCTCCTCTGTGACACATCTCTCTATTTATGTGGTTTGCTGTATGTCCACTTATACAACAATTAAGTAGCTTTTCAAATCATTCAATCTTTATATTTTACACATTTTATAGTGTGGTGGAATTTACTCAAGTATTGTACTTAAGAAGTACTTAATTTGAGTACTTCCAAAATGCTACTTTATACGTCTTCAAAGGGAACTATTATACATTTTTACTCCACTACATTTATCTGACAGCTTTTCAGATTAAGATTTTTTTTATAAAAAACCCAGGATATGAAATCTTGATTGTGGGACCTTTACATATAATGGAGTATATTTACATTGTATTATTACTACTTTTACCCCAGAGAAATATCGGAATACAACATGAACCGTAACAGAACAGTTCCTGAAACAGTGAAGAATATAACACTACAGTCTTCATCTACCACTGACAGTGTATTGAATAACAGATACTAATTTAACATACATTTATTTTTCATAACCAACATTAAGTCTAGACATAGAGATACGTTTATATAAAATGTATTATTTCAATTTAAATGTTCAAAACATGTTGCACGCAGTTGCACCATGTCTGATTGATTACCGACTCCTTACACTCCTACGCTTAAAGTTGCATCAGCCCTGCATTTATTTTTTGTGTGATTAGAAACATGTTGTAGTAGAGGCAGTTTTTTTGTTTCGTAGCGTTAATCAAACGTTTGGTCGAAACTTCAAACGTTACGGCTGTAAAAACAAACACACAAGAAAATCGTTGTTTTGCCGGTGACAGTTTGGAATGGAGCAGCCATTTTAGGTGTACGGGAGGGGGGAGGGGGGGGGGGGGGTGTAATTCCGTCACCATCCTAGGAAAAGAAATATCCAATGACAGTATATAAAAGGAAATATCCAATGACAGTATATAAAAGGAAATATCCATAACGAACCGGGGCCATTACATGGTGACACCAATACATCCATGGGTGACACTCCTTTCTTTAACTGACGCTTTCCGACCAAGTAGTTACAGGAACGTATGACATTCACGTTTTTTTTTGCACTGCACCATAAACTCACACATAGCCATATTTACTCTGCTCATAAGGTAACTGCTTATATATACACTGCACATATTGTTATTTAATTTATATTACTCTAAACCACCTTCTGTTAACCAACTGTAGCCTACACTGTAAAGGCACGTATATATAAAACTGATCAAGCGATATTAACCAACAAAGGAAATCACAAGACAGATAGGATAATAGTTAGATAAAAAAGAAAGAAAAACACAAGTTGTCATGCAGTCATTTTTTTAAATTAATTTACAATCAAAAATACCTATAACAAATAAAAGGAAATTATAAAACAGAGATAAATAGTGAAATAAAAAAGAAGTTGTCAGTCGGGAAATAGGGTTCCTACATAGGGTAGCTATATATTCATACAGATGTAGCTAGCTAGGGCTTTTCGAATTTTACAACATTTTACATTTTATATAGCATAATTTCGTTAAATATGCCGCAAATATAGTAGTTTAAAAAAAACGACATTGGTGTATAAAATAGTTTGACAAAATAGCCTTTTTATATAAAGGTTTCTCTGTAAAAAGTAGCTAAAGACAAATTTGGTTCAACGTTCAGTAATTATAAAATAAACAACTTGTCTATTTATGTCCGTTAGCGACGTGGAAAATCACCGCACTTTACCTACAGGGCGTCTCCATGGTGACATCACCAGCAGGCCACTGTGAGCGACACGTACTGTTTTATTAAAGAAAGTAAAGCAGGAAGAAGAAAGGCTGCCGAACAGTTAGCTAGCTAGTAGCAGAGGAGAGGTAAACGCTATAATTATTTTAGCATACTGTGCCAATGCCCTCGTTGTATCTTATTAACGGCAAATGTAACATTGTTGTCGTTATGTGCTGAAGAATGAACGAGAGACGTCGAATATAGACAAGCTAACGTTAGCGTAGTTAGCTAGCTAGCCAGGCTGCTCGGTATTTAGCTAACGCTTAAGTTAGCTAACTGGCTAGCACCCTTAGCTGTTAATATGATAGTGTCATGCGTCAAATTGTTTTTGATTGTTGCTCGACTGCCCTGATTCTTAAAACACATTTATTTATACATCAAATGATTTGCTTTTTCTGCCAGCTAACGTTATATCGTTAATATGAATTTATAGCATGTTATTCGAAAGCTTGCTAAGCACTCAACGCATATCAGTTAGCGTTAACCTGTTGTGCAATTTAATGTTACAAACCGACTGAACTGCGCACTTGTGATCTGCGACATGCGTGTGTATTATGAGTGGTGGAAGCAGTATTCAGATTATTTATACTAGCTAACTGTGTTGTTATTGACTACTAACTGGAAAAGTAGTGATGCACTTTACCAAAATACTCCCAAGTGTAGCGTTTGCTAATTATTTCCCTAAAATTGTAACGTTACTTAAGTGAAACTACAGAAATATTAGTATTCAACGTGTAGAGTGGCTCCTGACAGTATTATTATTAGATTATTGGATGATTGATATTGATGCTATAATGTTGGTATTATTATTATTATTATTTTTATTATTATTATTATTATTATTATTATTATTATTATTATTATATGGGTAATATTTTATTAACTGAACATGTGTTTTGTTTGTAAAATGTTAATCTGAAAAACAGCTATAGCTGTTAACTATATATGGGGGAGTAAAAAAGTGCAGTAGTTCCCTATTAATGTAGAGCAGAAGTATAAAGTAGCATAAAATGCAAGAGAAGTATCTCAAAATTGTATTTTAATAAATGTAGTTGTTCTCCACTACTGGTCATTAACAAATGGTCGCAGCTGTGCTACCTTTGAATGCTGCAGTTATAGTTGTGAAATAGTTTTGAAAGTTGAACTGAAGTGTAATCATATGCGTTTCTCTTCAGACAAGACTGTCCGTGCAAGAATCTCTACAGATCTCGATCCTTTGTTTCATCATGAACGTGTTTGACCGCAACATCAATTTTGACTCCCTCTTCAAGTTCTCCCAAATGTGCGTAAGCATGCAGTAAAATACTACCTCAGTCATGTACTTTATCCACTATAACTCAGGCATCCACTGCCCAGTCTTGTTTATTATAATCTTTATTTTTATTTATTTTTTTTGCAGATCTCATTCCACCCAGGTGCATTTGAAGAATGTGTACTCCAGCCTGGCAGTTTGTATGTTTGTGGCTGCAGCTGGCTCCTACGTCCATGTTGTGACACGCCTCTTTCAGGTGATACTAACAAGATAACAAAGTCTACCTGTCCAGGCCGATCCTAAAGTTTATATCAATGCAAATGGTGCCCTTAAGCAAATTACAGATAGTCCTTTATCCTTTATCCTTACTTATCTAAAGTAATTTGTGCATTAAGTTGTAGTTACCTGGTGCTTGAAACCATTTACTGTATATAAATATGTCAGAGTTTGCAATATTTATTTAATAATTATGCAATATTGGGAACTTATTCCAGCTTTACCCAGTATCTGTTCAGCAAAGGTGTAAAGCTACCCAGATCCTAATGCATCTCTTTCCATAATTTATTTGGTTAGTAGATGTTTTAAACCATAGCCCCCCACCAATTAAATAAATGGCATTTGCTGTAAAAAAGTTGATATTTCAGGAAGGTGTGTATATATATATATATATATATATATATATATATATATATATATATATATATATATATATACATATACACACACATACACAGGGCTCGACAGGGCGCCCAAATTTTGTAAGGGTGCGACTAACATTTTTCCTAGGTTGCACCGGTGCACCTAACGTCCTCTCCGCTGCCTTACATGACCCAGTTTGGATCTCTCCTACTCTCCGCGCAGCCCCGCCCCCATTCACTCAGTGTCACACACAGACTCCCCTGCAACGTGGAGAGACACGGCGTCGGTCCACACTGCGACATTTGTCTACAGTTTTAATTGTTAACACAGCTGTATATTGTTAAGCATGACAGGGAAACTTGTATTTGTACCAGTGTTTCCGCTGGTAACTCTGTTACTGCGGCCGCTGCACGGCGAAAAACACAGACGAAGTTATTGAATGCAACTAACTTTAGACAGAGCCTGCTGGACCTGGGCGAGAGACGTGGCCAGAATATCATACTTCATAAAAATTCAGCGCAGTGACGGTACAGACATTTCATACACAAGACGTGTGTAACGCCGCTGACCCGCCAAAGCATTCGACCCGTGCTGGACCCGTTCATAATGAGTCAGCCGTCACTGTGAGTAGCATACACTTCAGTCTATATATATATATATATATATATATATATATATATATATATATATATATATATATATATATATATATACACACAGTGAGGAAAATAAGTATTTGAACACCCTGCTATTTTGCAAGTTCCCCCACTTAGAAATCATGGAGGGGTCTGAAATTGTCATCGTAGGTGCATGTCCACTGTGAGAGACATAATCTAAAAAAAAAAAATCCAGAAATCACAATTTATGTTTTTTTTAAACTATTTATTTGTATGATACAGCTGCAAATAAGTATTTGAACACCGGAGAAAATCAATGTTAATATTTGGTACAGTAGCCTTTGTTTGCAAGTACAGAGGTCAAACCTTTCCTGTAGTTTTTCACCAGGTTTGCACACACTGCAGGAGGGATTTTGGCCCACTCCTCCGCACAGATCTTCTCTAGATCAGTCAGGTTTCTGGGCTGTTGCTGAGAAACACGGAGTTCGAGCTCCCTCCAAAGATTCTCTATTGGGTTTAGGTCTGGAGACTGGCTAGGCCACGCCAGAACCTTGATATGCTTCTTACAGAGCCACTCCTTGGTTATCCTGGCTGTGTGCTTCGGGTCATTGTCATGTTGGAAGACCCAGCCTCGACCCATCTTCAATGCTCTAACTGAGGGAAGGAGGTTGTTCCCCAAAATCTCGCAATACATGGCCCCGGGCATCCTCTCCTTAATACAGTGCAGTCGCCCTGTCCCATGTGCAGAAAAACACCCCCAAAGCATGATGCTACCACCCCCATGCTTCACAGTAGGGATGGTGTTCTTGGGATGGTACTCATCATTCTTCTTCATCCAAACACAGTTAGTGGAATTATGACCAAAAAGTTCTATTTTGGTCTCATCTGACTACATTACTTTCTCCCATGACTCCTCTGGATCATCCAAATGGTCATTGGCAAACTTAAGACGGGCCTTGACATGTGCTGGTTTAATTAGGGGAACCTTACGTGCCATGCATGATTTCAAACTATGACGTCTTAGTGGATTACCAACAGTAACCTTGGAAACGGTGGTCCCAGCTCTTTTCAGGTCATTGATCAGCTCCTCCCGTGTAGTTCTGGGCTGATTTCTCACCTTTCTTAGGATCATTGAGACCCCACGAGGTGAGATATTGCATGGAGCCCCAGTCCGAGGGAGATTGACAGTCATGTTTAGCTTCTTTCATTTTCTAATGATTGCTCCAACAGTGGACCTTTTTTCACCAAGCTGCTTGGCAATTTCCCCGTAGCCCTTTCCAGCCTTGTGGAGGTGTACAATTTTGTCTCTAGTGTCTTTGGACAGCTCTTTGGTCTTGGCCATGTTAGTAGTTGGATTCTTACTGATTGTATGGGGTGGACAGGTGTCTTTATGCAGCTAACGACCTCAAACAGGTGCATCTAATTTAGGATAATAAATGGAGTGGAGGTGGACATTTTAAAGGCAGACTAACAGGTCTTTGAGGGTCAGAATTCTAGCTGATAGACAGGTGTTCAAATACTTATTTGCAGCTGTATCATACAAATAATAGTTAAAAAATCATATTGTGATTTCTGGATTATTTGTTTTTTTGATTATGTCTCTCACAGTGGACATGCACCTACGGTGACAATTTCAGACCCCTTCATGATTTCTAAGTGGGAGAACTTGCAAAATAGCAGGGTGTTCAAATACTTATTTTCCTCACTATATATATATATATATATATATATATATATATATATATATATATATATATATATATATATATACACACACACACACACACCAGTACAAGAGACATTCATAGTGCATACTACACCTGTAAGTACTTACCACTTTGACTTGTAAGTACTATAGGTCATAATACAGGCCTTTAATTTGCCTTTAAATCATAATTACAGTAAGATGTTAAGAGAGAACTTTATTTGTCTGAAAGGCCTAATCTTAACATCTCATGGAGATCCTGTTGCTTCAGCGATATTAAACCTGCTGTTGGGAGAATATGACACTGCACTTTTTTTAAAAGGAGAGGAGAAACCTTGAATGGTCAATATCACAGCCACAATTTTTCCTGCCCCATTTGAACCTTGTGCCATTGTTCTCAGGGAGGTATGTTGTCTGTGCTCGCCTCCCTGGGGATGATGTTTTGGCTCGCCATGACGCCACACAGCTCTGAGACAGAAAAGAAAAGACTGGCTATCCTCGCAGGATTTGCCTTCCTCACAGGTAAAGTAATAATGACGTGGGCATGTTACAGGAAAAAGTGTCACTTTGCACATAAACAGAGCTGTCTTTGTTATTTACTGTCATGTAAGTCTAATGGCAGTGTTTGCCTTCCTGTCTCCCTCTCCAGGTGTTGGCCTTGGCCCCACACTGGACTTTGTCATCGCTGTCAATCCGAGGTATGTGAAAAAATACTCAGTTTAAATGCTGCACATAACAGCTAGCTGACTAAAAGTTAAAAATTATAAAACTAAACGGTAATGAGAAGAGTATTGTGTGATGATTGGTAGCTATGTGTCTGTACACGTATAATTGAAAGTGAATATTTACTGAAAACGTATAGATTGTTCTGTTTTTTTTTCTCCTCAGCATCATCGTGACGGCTTTCATGGGAACCTCTGTGATTTTCATTTGCTTCACTCTCAGTGCTCTCTATGCCAAACGCAGGAGCTACCTGTTCCTTGGAGGTAAAGGCAGTTGTGACCCATTACACTATATACTAATTCTCAACAATTTACAACAATACATTAAATTACACCCATGTTTTGGCCATTATGCAGAATTTCTCTTGGATAATGAAACCCATACATGTCGTTTACCTTAACTCATTCTTCTTCTAAGGCACACTGATGTCTGGCCTTTCCCTCCTGTTCCTAATGTCTGTGATGAACATGTTCTTTGGATCTGTGATGCTGTTTAAGGTAGCTGAACCAAGTGGCACCATTCCTCACTACACGTTTGATTAGCTGGATGTGTGTGCCATAATGTTTCTGTGAAATCCTTTCCGACAGGCACACATGTACCTTGGGCTGCTTATTATGTGCGGCTTCGTCCTGTTTGACACTCAGCTCATCATTGAGAAAGCAGAGAACGGAGACAAGGACTACATCTGGTGAGGACTTGTGTTCTTGTATTTCCTCATCTGTTGGCTCAAACCTGTGCATAACAAAATACTATGCAAATACATCATCCCACAGCATCAGTTCCTACAATAAGAAAAGACTACAGACTAAGGTGCTGCATGAGCTTGGCCCTTAGTTGATGAGTGGATACATTTTACAGCTGGATGATCTTTATTCTAGAGATGTTGAATAATGTATGGTTATCTTATGGGTTGTTTGTTTTTTTGCTTCAAAAGCATATGTAACAATTCTGAAACAAACTTGATGTACTTTGTTTATTGAAGGCACTGTGTGGACTTGTTCCTTGATTTCATCACCATCTTCAGGAAACTGATGGTCATCCTCGCCATGAACGATAAGGTACGGAGTGTTTTGCCTTTTTTTAATTATTTTAATTTTTTTAAGTTAATGGATAAGTCTGGTCATATTGGGGTATTTTTTGTCAGCAAATCCAACGAAAAGACCAAAAGCAATAATGAAGGAATCCTACTCGCAAGTATTATCTGTGTATCCAAAGCCTGAAATATTTTATTCCTCTGTGCCATAGAGCTCCATTGTTGTCCAAAAAAAAATGTAAAACTAGGGCTGTCAATCGATTTAAAAAATGTTATCGAATTAATTACACACTAATAATGGTATTTTACAATAACTTTTGAATGCACCGTCTCCGTCTGTTTTTCGGACGACGGCAGCAGCTGCAGAAGTGTCGGAATCCTCTACAGTGAGTGAAATACAGTCAAACTTTACACCGTTTAGCGTTAGCTGTCAGCATTTTAACCGTGTTTATACCATGGTCTGGGTGAATACTCGATTCTGATTGGCTGCTGGGTGTCCATAAAAAAGTGATGTAGGACACCTACTAAAGGAGTTCCGGTGAAACAGTCTGTTTACTGTTAAATCAATAACTAAATCAATGCGCTACATCAAATCAAAAAGGAAATGTGGATCTGTTATTTCCAACTCGTCCTCTGAACACCACAGGATGGCGCTAACACACGCTGCAAGAAGTAAGTTGTACTTCCCCTCTGGACTGACTTTGTTTCACAGAGAATAACGGTATCTTACATCCCATTCACTGTTCAGGTCGCTACTCCAGGCTGCACCGCTGTGGCCGACAGTAATGTTACATATCGCGGATGAAATTGTTCGTAAAAGTCGTTATATTGTTTTGGGGACAATGACATGGCTGGATAGATGGCTTGTCTTGTTTAACATACTGTCAAATTATTTTTACTGATTGCCAACTGTACACAATGTTATTGACTTTGGATCTTGCTAGCATAGCTTTAGCTTTCTGGCTCGTAGCTCAACTGAAGGGTTCTATCAGCTGAGCGGACTATAAATATCTCCGGTTGCTAAGGGTGGCAATGTCGTATCTAAGGTCTTTCCTATTTCCTGGAGGAGTGAACAATGTTTGCATTGCATAAGAACCTGACGGATGGGAATGATTGTTCCAGGTATTAGTCAAACCGTCAGGCGTAACCAGGGAAACAGAGTTATTGTTTGTAAAAACTTTAGATTTCGATTGTAAAACTAATTAAAATGTGAAATAAAGTTTTAAAAATATGTTATTTGGCAAGTGACCATGGCATAAGCGGGTTCATGCCCGACGAGGTGTCCATTGTCAGGTATTAATGGACGACGGCGAGGCGTTGGTCCGTGATGAGTCTGTATCTGCCGGCCCAATCAACGTTACCTGCTGTTGAGTGTAGTGTTAACTAGCGTCACGTGCAGCGATGTTTCTGTTGCCTGTAGCAACGCATGCTCTCGTCTCCCTCCTTCATTCTATAGTTGAATGGTGGCTAGAACGGCTCCGGGTGAAAGGTCAATATGGAATGGATTAATCTGCGGGTTTTTTTTTTTAATGCGCTATTTTTTCTCAGATTAATTAATCGAAATTAACGCGTTATTTTGACAGCCCTATTAAAAACACATTTTTATTTGGACCCAATCCCACAGGTGCTGTCCTGCTGTGAAATATATTCACTAATACACCAAATTCATGCCTGAAAATATTTCCCAACACATGCATTATTTACTCCTGTTTGAGTTTACTAAACCAGATGTATTAGGAAATTACTGAGTCTTTAATTTCTTAAATGAAAGCATACATTAAGACACAATTTTATAGATTCATAAGGTAGGATTTATGACTTTCTGTAGGAACCAGTGGGCTTTCAGGTGAGAGCCACTGACAGGGTCGGGAAATCAGAAAGTACTGAGAGACGCCGGTCTATAATGCATTGTTGGTTTTGCGGTTTTCGAGGGATTTGTTGACAATAACAAAATATATGATATTGCCAGCCCCAGAGTTTTAATGTTCCTACAAGAAAGACAAGAAATACATTATACTGTTCCATAATTTCAGCCCTCAGACAAAAAATGTTGTCTTTAATGAATTTTAGTTTGTATTTTAACAATACTGTAGATTAAATGCTGTTTTCAAACGGCTGGCTCATCCAACTCACAAAACAGACATATTTTCTTATTTAGCCCTAGAAGAATCTAGCCACGCAGATAGTTTTGGTTTAATTTGCTGAGGTCTCAAAATATCTGAGTCTTCTGTCACCACCGCAGTACAATAGTTGTGAGGGGAATTTAGTTTGTGGTGCACAAAACAATAGAAGCAAATAAGATTTAAATAACTCCACGGCAGCATATCTCTTCAGAAACCTTGTTCTGGTTTCTAATCAACAGACATTGTGAACATTTTTTAGTCGAACTACTTTTTTGCCAATGAAATGGTGCCTAATGAAGATAAAAACGGGAGTTTGATTCACCATTCCATTGTATTTCATGGTGGTACTGTTCAGTACAATTTTGAGGTACTTGCACTTTAAGTAAATCTATTTTCCGCTACTTTTTACTTCTACTCCGCTACATTTCAGAGGGACATTTTGTACTTTTTACTACATTACATTTATTTGACAGGTACAGTCACTAGTTACTTTTCAATAAAAAGACATATAACATTCCAAAGTACAATGCATTGCTAAAGATTATATATAGGTTCCCAAACCTTTTTGGCCTTTTTTTAAGATTAAAAGGTAAGATTAAAGGTACAATATGTAACATTTCGCATTAAAATGTCTAAAAACGACCATACCTATGTTATATATTTTGTTGAGTTGTTACACTATCCTAAATGTTTCCAACAATGTTTAAACCCAGAGAAATCTGTTAGTTTATTTTAATGACATGGACGTTTCATTTAGTCAGTTAGCGTCCTATAACCTTTGACCTCTCTGGTTCCTCCAACGTCCGTCAAAACACGGGAACCCAGATGACACATTCAAGAGTAATCGTAAATCATACATCATACTCATTAACCGTAATAGAGCTTGCTTTCTGCCACATGACATCATTTTGTCATTGATTACATGCCACTTACATGACACAGTAATACAGCAGAGACCTAATTTATTGATACATTTCAATATCGATCAATCTAGCTTAACGTTGTGTGCTACATCGACCAGTAGCTAGCTCGTGCTAATGCTCAGTGGGGAACGTTATCAGGCTACAACATCGTTCAACACGTTCATGAAGTTATTTTAGTTACAGTATAATTGTTTTGATCAAGGTAGAATTAATGTTAACACTAGGGATGGGCATTCAATTAAATTTTCTTTGTCGCTCGTCGGGAGAATTAATGATCAATTATCGATTAATCATTAATATTTGTATATTAAATTATTTATTTAACTTTTTATAAATTAAGAATGCAATGAAAATACAAAAATACGGTTTGTTTTTCCTGGATGAGATCTTAATTACAAGAAGAACAACTTGTGGCAGTTAAACTGGAGGTTAGGCTAAACTTGAAGATATTTGTACTGCGGTGCTCTGAAGCAGCGGAACCTGCTGCTGCGAGCCGGCCTTCTTAAACAGAGACCCTCGTTTGTTCCAAAATAATAAATAAAATGAATCATGTTAAATAATAAGGCAGGTTGACAGGTTTTTGTCAAAATGTAACTCAAAACTATCCAAGGCACGGACAAAGCTTAATATAAAATAACCACTAACTCGCATAGAATTTCTGCACCAGTCTACTGATTTTTGTTGAGAAAAATAAGTATGTTGACATGATCTGGGGTCTGAGGTTCCCTTAATACATCTATGGGTCAGACGCGACCGCTACCTGGTGACCGTCAGTCCAGCCAGCGTAATGGACGTTCATTAACATCAAAAAGTTACGCACTAAAGCTTTAAGATTGTGAATGGAGGACTTTTACTTGCAATACAGTATGTTTTACACAGTTTTGTTGGTACTTATTTGAAGTTAAAAAAAAAAAAAGGCTGATTGATGACTGATGATTTGTATTTGAGTGATGACACAAGTTTCCAAACTATCAGCACACACGCTTTCACCACATCCATCTGCATGGCTCGATACCACTAAATTAAACTTGTAATCGCTGCGAGTGATGTGTCTTGTCTCATAACTCTAATTATTGTTCCTTTTTTCAGGAGAAGAAGAAGGAAAAGAAGTAAAGAAGGTTTGGAAATTAAAAACAATTTGTCAGAAAAGGCACAATTTGCAATGCACTTGGTGCTTTTCACTTTCTGTCTTCATTTATTTGAATTAACTCCTCTGTGGTCTTACATTATTGAAATTTATTTGATTTTTTTGTTAACTTACAACAAGGGTTGAATGTAAGTTTATGGTAAACTAATGCTAGTCCCCATCATGGCTGTGAATGGAGAATTAGACTACCGCTGCAGTGAACATGCTTGGCCTGTAGAGGGAAGCGTTGCCCTATGAAGGCTCCCAGAAGCTGAGCAGCACCTAATGAAGGTTCTTGTTATTTAGGGCCATAAAATAATGACGTTGACGGGCTCCTTTTTAGTGGGGCAAGCAAGCTTCTAAGGCTGACCATGGTTTTATTTGAAGTTTTGTAATTTCAATCGTTGATTTGCTCATTTTTAGTTTTCCTCCTTTCTCTTTAGTGGATTGTCACAAAGTACTTGTCCCAGAATTTTGACAACAGATCCCCCCCCCCCTTTCTAGAAATTTCTCTGGAATTGTTTTTTTGCTCCCACAAATATTGTTTTGTGACCAACATTTTGAGTAAGAATGGTGAAGCCTGGTAACACTGACTCGCACCGTGAAAGCCTTTCAGAGTCCCGACGAGTCGGTGCCATCTGTTCACATTTTCATCTTGGACAGCAGGCGAGCTACTCACACCTCCCAGTGTAAATTTCTCTAAATATCTGTTGTCTAGAAATTAGTTTGCCAAATGATGTGATGTTAACCTTTTTGGAAGTATACTGTGAAGAATTTATTTTATGGATGTAAAATTGAAACTAATAATTTGATACATTTCCTCAAATAAATGTGTTGATCGTATTGAAACTGTTGATTTGCCTGTTTTCACTGGCTACTCCAAAATTATCCCTGCATATCTATTATTATTATTGGTAACATTAGTGGAAAAAATATTCAGATCCTTTAAGTAACAAGAACCCTCAATTATAAGTAATGTGCATTTAAAATGTTTAGAGTTCTCCATTGGTCGATCGTCTGAGAAATAATGTGCAACTTTTTTTTTTAATTATCAGTTTGTTTTTTGAGCCCCTTTTTCCACATGCTACCGGCCAAAAATAATGACTACACACAAAGAAGTAAATCAAAACATTTTAATTAGAAAGTTGTAAAACGGCAGTAGGTACATAGGACCTCTATTGGCTAGGGAACGAACAGCAACAGAGATGTTGAAATACAAGATATGAACATAATCTACTAAGCGAGGAGACGGCAATTTTCACAGAAAGATAAAAAAAAAAGATGACTGCAAATGATGTACATTAAAAATAAATAAATAGAAATACATAGTCATTGAATAGTGTAGCCATTTCTCTTATCTGTTATTATTGCTGGTATATATTACCTTTAAATGTATTATGATTTAAAAACAGACATTCTGACAACCAATCCTCGGTCGCAAAACAATATCAACATGATCAATAAAATCGTTTGTACATTTAAAATTGCGATGCATGAGTTTAGCAATAAGGAATCAGACATGAACATTCTTTTTTTTTTTTTTTTAAGGGAGCTTCATGTTTTGTTTTCCAATACATTATGTGGTGAAATGATGTCTGGGACAGAATGGATGTATTGATACAAATCATCAGCTACTGAAGTGATCTGCTCTTCCTTGATGTACATAAAGATCCACCAGGATCATTTCAAACAAAAAGACACATTGCTGAACAACTACCAGGAGTGACAACTGTTGTGCTAATCATTAGCTTAGCCATGCGTTTTGTAGTCCTGTATACATGAATTAAAGAGTGTCCACAGTCAAGTCTGATTGTGAAAAAAGTGAACAACCTATATTATTTGGGGTGGCTTTTGGCTTCATGTTTATTTTTGAAATCCTGAGGAGAAGTCTTATCGATCCATCTTTCCAGTTGCAACAGAGAAACACCTGATGAGAAAGCATCATCACCACAATATTCTTGCGGACAGGGCACAGTTTCTTTTTCTCAAAGCATCCCAGTCGAGTTGAGAGCGGTGCTGGGTCTTATCGTCTGTGGACTAGATGAGCTCCTCTCCCGGTTTTTTGGCTGGATCATCCTTGGCTGCCGCAGGACGACAGACTGTCGTACAGAGAATCGCTGAGGGACTCGGGGGTTTCCAGGACCTGAGGGCGGCTCGGGGAGAGGGCTTCCTCCGGCCGCTCCCTGAGCAGCTCCAGCCCGGCCTCCCGGCTCATCTCGGGGACGCTGGGAGTGCGAGTCTTCCCCCTGCGGCTCATCCCCGACTGGACGGGGACGGGCAAGCTGCCTGGGTCCACCACCCGGCTGGAGGAGGGGCCGCCGGCCTTCACGCTCTGAAAGGATGCACAATGGGTTGAGAAACATTTTAGGTCATGGATTTCATCTGATGCAACGCCTTCAGGTGCAAAAAAAGAAAAAAAAAGTGGGTTACATAAATCATCCAACTGTGAATCTTTAATATTCAGCTGATTAATAATTTCTAAAGGGAGAATGTGGTTCTGTGTTTTTACATTATGTAAGATGTGAGTGCAGATTTAAAAATGTATCTCGCCTTTACTGCCTGCAAAGTATTTTCAGTCTAAGTGACCCAGATTATTCCTTTTAGCATGCTCCTCCACAGCAGTTTTTCAATAAGAATAGATTCATAAAACACATACATTTGTGTAGAAAACAAGAATAAAAGTTTTGACTATTATATTCCTATCTTGATGTTCCATAATTTGAGCTTTTTCGATAGACATCTACCGCACGTCTCTCCGGCCTGGATGAGGGCTCCCTCTGTTTCTCTTCCTGAGGTTTCTTCTAGTTTTCACTGTTAAAAGGGGTTTTATTTGGGGAGTTTTGACATACAGTATTATACTATGACTTATTTTAAATGTCATTTTTTGTGACATAAACATAAAAGACAATAGCATAAAGAATCAATATATAGTAGCCTTTTAACAAATAATTGTAGGTTTACTGGGACATAGGGGAGCTTCTACAAAGGGAACATACGGGACAGGGTAAGTGTTAACCCCAGAAGGAGAAAGGACTGAGGCGCGTCTTGGAGGGTGATAGCAAAGGTTAAACTCTTACTTATTTTTGTACTTACGCATTTCATAACTTTGCTAGAGGTACCATTGTTCTGTACAAATTATACTGTCATATCATTTGCTTTTTGTTTTCTGGCTCTTATAGTACAACAGATGTCAGGAGAGACTTTGCTGGGGGTTGGGACGGGGGACTTGTTGAACAAGAGTTGTAATGTACTAATATAAATAAATAAAAAAAGTAAGTTTACGTGTGTCGCCGATGTAACCGGTTAGAGCTTGAAATAGTGATGAGGTGTTATAATGTAAGGAAAGGGTCTTAAAAAGGTATGAAATCTAACTTCAGGGTTCCTGTATATACCCGAGAGAGAGAGAGAGCGAGAGAGAGAGTGAGCGAGAGTGCATGTCACAGCCTGAGAGACAACCAGCACAACACCACCTAACATCTGGAGTTCATCTCATTCACTCCTCTACTTCATGTGTTTCTCATGTTTTTTTGTTTGTACGCTTTTGTCTTTGTTTTCTTTCTTACATTTGACACTAGCGATTTTACTTTATATTGATATGCTGTTGTTGCTTTCATATTTTTCTTTTTAAATCTATATATTTCAGTTTACTCAGTGAATTGAATTTCTTCTCACATTATTATCCTTGATGCTTTGGCTTGTTATTTCTGACATGCATGCCAATAAGGCAATCAAGAGAGAGCGAGAGCGAGAGACGAGTGTTGATGCAGATTAAACTACTATCCGTACCCCTCTGAATGGAGATCCAAAAGAAACGGCCTCCTCCTCTTCCTCCTCCACTGCCAGGTAAACCTCTGCTGGGCCTGCCGGAGTCTTCAGGTTGGGGAAGGTCCAGGTCTTGGAGCGGGGGGAGAACATGTTGGCTCCATGGGCCTCTTTGTCTGAAGATGGAGTGATGGAAGACACGTTTTCACGTCATTACTGAACAGGATCTATCACTGTGGATGAGTTGCCATGACATTTTGTACAGACATTCTCGTTCCCCAGAGGATGAGTCTTAATGTCGGATTTTCTTCTAGCGCCACCATGAGGTTCACATTGGTGGGTTTCTCATGGAAATGTGCAGATATTCACGGTCCCCTCATCACAATTTAAATGGTTTTCAAAGCATTGGTTAAATGACATTCTCATCAGCCTGAACTGTACATGGTATGTTAACATGCTAACACGCTAAACTGAAATACTTTTTTTTTTTATTTCAAATTCATTATTTCTTATGTCATAATTGGAAGCATATTAGAATTCACTATAAAAACCAAGGAGTATATTTTGAGTTAAAAAAAAAGTACATATTTGATGACTTATTGAAGAATATAAGCACGTAAAACTCCCAGTCAAATATTACATTTCCTTCACTGTGTCTCATTCCACAGCCTCGCACCATGACTGGAGACTCCTGGTCAGTGCCACGCGTCAGTCTGAGCTACAGCATGTACACTAACAGTATTCTTAAAGCTACCAATACAAAGTATCCACACCTGATCTTTTATCAAACTTATCTGTTCAACTTGTTTCTGTATTTTAGTGCATGAGTTTGCAGACTACATCAAAGTACTACAGTATAGGGATAGACTGATTATCAGGCCATTTTTTGGCAGTTTCCAGACTATCTGCATCATTGTATTATTTGCCTGACAACCGATAAAGTTAATGAATTAAAAAGTGGTCTACTTTGGCTCGGCTCCAGCTCTGTCTGTCCCTCTGCTTCAGTTTCACTCACCACTGAGTCTGACTGCATGTCCCCCCCCCCCCCACAACACTATCTGACTCTCTGTTACTGGGGATTATGTTGAAAGTTCCTCATTATATAAACGCTTAAAGTATTTAAACAAGGTTTTGTGTTGGAGTTTGCAACATTCCAAAATCTTAATTTTGACTTAAAGATCTTCATTTTCACTTTGAATACATATTGGTTCTAAATATCTATTTCATTAACTACAAATAAACAGTATCGGCCTTGAAAAACCAGTATGGGTCGATCCCTACTACAGCATGTAACAAGTTTATAAAAGTACTACGTTTGGAGGCTATATAAAAGAACTAGTGACATCTAACAATGTTCTGTCATTATGAATAAGTGAGAGAGTTCTACGACACCTTCACGGATGACGCCGGCCGAGCTTCTTCCCTCCAGCACCGAGCCGTACTGAATGGTGGGGATCAGCTGTTTGTGAGGCACGTAGCACTCCTCCTGCGACGTGGGCTCTCTGTCCAGGGTGCGGGCGCGTCGCCCGGCCCTCCCCGGGGAGCCCGAGGAGTGCCGCTCGGCCCCGGCCCTCGTCTTGGACAGGCCACGTCCTGCCGCGCCACTGCTGCAGTCGGGCAGGGGGAAGGTCCCGATGCCGCTGTCCAGAGTGTACGTGGACGCGCCAGAACCTGCAGGGGAAGGACAGAGTCAGGCACCGACGTGGAAATGCAGAAATGAATAAATGAAATGCCCACATCATTCAGGAAACACAGAGAGAGTGGTTAGGACAGCGGAATAGGTCATCGGATCACTGCCTTCCATCCAGGTCACTGCCTTCCATCCGGGACCTCGCACACAAACGCCGTCTGACCCGGGCCCAAACATCACAAAAGACACCAAATCCCCATCATGCACTGGTTTCTCTGCTGGCCTCTGGCAGGAGGTGCAGAACGGACAGATTCTGCAACAGCTTCTTCCCACAAGCCATCAGACTCGACTCAAATGAACCCCTTAATAACCCCTACAGTGAGCCTTATGTCAACTATGATACTGCAATAACTATTTATTTATAAACATGTGCAACAACAGTATCTAGTTATGCTACTGTCAAACTCCCTTTTTAGTGTCATAAAAAAAATTAAAATGCATCAGTGTTAGTTTTACATTAAACCAACACTCTGATGCATTTTAATTTTTTTTATATACTTATTGTGTTTATATTTAAGGCAGTATTTATGAGCCAGTTTAAGAATTACATTTGTTTGTACATTATTTATTCTATCTTTTACTGAAGCCTCTGAATGGATATTCCTCGGGGGCGTGGCCTCGTTTATTCACTGTTGATATGCTAATTAAGGTGTGACCCAATTTATTTCCCTCAATATGCAAATTATGTTTCAGTAAAACCCTTATGGATTGGTGCAGATTTGTAGCGAAGAAGAAGTAGTACTGGAAGAAGTACTCAGATTCTTTACTGAAGTAGAAGTAGTAATCCCACAGTATACAAGTACTATATGCATATTAATACATATGTGCATGTGAAAAGGTTAATTATGAACATTATAATGATACATCAACGTATTTACAATTACAAGTACATTTGCGTGTAGCTACTGTATATACATGTGATTTTTCCCTTTTAATTCTATTTTCTCATGCACAAATTATCACTATTTTACTTGTAGAAAACTGTTAATTATGAACATAATGATACATAAACCTATATCTATAAACAAGTACATTTGTGTGTATCTGTATATCTGCATCTGGATTTCAATTTCTTTTATTTTAATTCCATTTTCTCATGCACAAATGGAAATGTTTATGTATCTTACATATTGCACAGTAGACGGAGCATCTTTCATAAAAGAAATCTTTACCCTCAAAAAATTAACGCACTAATACGTACAACCCCAAATCAGAAAAAGTTGGGACAGTATGAAAAACACAAATAAAAAAAAGAAAGTAATGATTTCTAAATGTACTTTGACTTGTATTTCATTGCAGACAATGTGAACACAAAATATTTCATGTTTTGTCTGGTCAACTTAATTTCATTTGTAAATATACATCCTTTCCTGTCATTCAGACCTGCAACACATTCCAAAAAAGGTTGGGAAAGGAGCAAGTTAGGGCTAGTAATCAGGTAAATTGGTTAAATAATGATGTGATTTGAAACAGGTGATGTCAACAGGTGATTGTAATTATGATTTGGTACAAAAGCAGCATCCAAGAAAGGTCTAGTCCTTTA
The DNA here is from genome assembly GCA_023631565.1 of Gymnocephalus cernua. Lineage (NCBI taxonomy): Eukaryota > Metazoa > Chordata > Actinopteri > Perciformes > Percidae > Gymnocephalus > Gymnocephalus cernua. Next base: position 31,309,740 of record CM042433.1, on the reverse strand, counting down.
GGAGCAAAGATGGGCCGAGGATCGCCAGTTTGCCAACAAATACGTGAGAAAATTATTGAAATGTTTAAAAACAATGTTCCTCAAAGAAAGATAGGAAGACATTTGCTTATTTCACCTTCAACAGTGCAAAACATAATTAAAAGTTTCAAGGAATGAGGAGGAATTTCAGTGTGTAAAGGACAAGGGCGCAAGCCTAAGCTGAACAACCGTGATCTCCGATCCCTCAGGCGGCACTGCATCAAGAATCGTCATTCATCTATAAGCGATATCACCACATGGGCTCAGGACTACTTTGGCAAACCTTTGTCAAGTACCACAATACGTAGTTACAGCCACAAATGCCAGTTAAAACTGTACTGTGCCAAAAGGAAGCCCTATGTTAACAGTGTCCAGAAGCACCGTCGACTTCTCTGGGCTCAGAGGCATCTGGGATGGACCATCACACAGTGGAAACGTGTACTGTGGTCAGATGAATCAGTATTTCAGGTATTTTTTGGGAGAAATGGACGCCGTGTGCTCCGGACCAAAGAAGAAAAGGATCATCCAGACTGTTACCAGCAACAAGTCCAAAAGCCAGGGTCTGTCATGGTATGGGGTTATGTCAGTGCCCTTGGCAAAGGTAACTTGCACTTCTGTCTCTGTCTAATGCTGAAAAGTACATAGAGATTTTGGAGCACAATATGCTGCCTTCAAGAAGACATCTTTTCCAGGGACGTCCATGCATATTTCAACAAGATAATGCAAAACCACATTCTGCACACATTACAAAGTCCTGGCTGCGGAGGAAGAGGATACGGGTACTTGACTGGCCTGCCTGCAGTCCCGACCTGTCTCCAATAGAGAATGTGTGGCGCATTTTGAAGCGCAAAATGCGACAACAAAGACCCCGTACTGTTGCCCACCTTAAGACTTGTTTGCAGCAAGAATGGGACAAAATTACACCTGAAACACTTCATCACTTGGTGTCTTCAGTCCCTAAATGTCTTTTAAGTGTTGTGAAAAGGAATGGCAACATTACAAAGTGGTAAATGCTTTACTGTTCCAACTTTTTTTGAAATGTGTTGCAAGAACCAAAATAGGAATTTTGTTTTTTTGAAAAAAACAACAACAATAAAAACCATGAGGAACACATTAAATTATGTGCTGTTGTATTGTCTGCAATGAAATACAAGTCAAAGTACATTTAGAAATCACTTTCTTTTTTTATTTTTATTTGTTTTCCATACTGTCCCAACTTTTTCTGATTTGGGGTTGTATTATCAGAAAAATATACTTAAATTAAATCATTGGATTATTGTCATTTACTAGTCTTCATGGGGTCTGTAAATACACACAAACATACATGTAACAAGATCTAAATATGAACAGTTACTTAAGAAAAAATAGATAAAAGTTAATTTTTTCTTTTACATAGTTTACATATTAGCTAAAATATATTTTATTTGCAGTTTGATAGTTTTGGGATTAGAAAAATGTTAGATTGGAACATTTGACAAAAAGCTCATTTTAAATACTTTACTATATACAGTATACTGAGTATTTAAGTTGATCATAAGTGTTGCATGTACTGTAAAATCTGAATCTGCTAAGTAACTGGTAACTATAGCTGTGAAATAAATGTAATGGAGTAAAAAGTACAATATTTGTCTAGTAGAGTAGAAGTATAAAGCAGCATAAAATGGGAATACTTAAGAGTACACATATCTTTAAATTGAACTAAAGTACAGTACTTGAGTAAATGTACATTCCACCACTGTGTCATTCACTCACTTCTCACTGTGAAATTCTTTATACATTCATTCAGCTTTCATCCACACAAGTCTACCAAAGGGTGGCAATGCTCATAAACCTTCAAAAGGGTGTGATATTTCCCCCCCCCTCTGATAAACTCCTGGCAGACACCTCCTTACCTGCGAAGTGTTGAGAGTGAACTGAATCGGCGAGGTTTTCATCTGATGTGATCTTGCCGATTCTGTCTGATCCCTGCATGAGAGAAAAGAGCAAAGCAGCAGACGGAGGAGTGAATGTACTGACAGTCGCCTCTTCACATTAGTATGCAGGAAACTAGTCGAACAGATTAGAGGCCAAGTCTAGACGTGAAAGTTGATAGGATGTAGAACAAATTGCAGAAGTGGTGGAAGAAGTATTCAGATCCTTTACCAATACCACACTGTGAAAATACTCTATTACTATTAAGTGAAAGTGCTGTATTTAAACCTTACTTAATTGGGAGTATATATAAAGTATGAAAAGTAAAAGTATGATGTGCAGTAAAGTGTTCCCTGTCAGTGGGTTCCTCTTCTATCTGATGTTTCTGGATTAATATTCCTGCTGCATTCATGTGTATGTTGTATTTTCCTGCTGTAGATGTTTCAGGTTGTGCTCATTTGAACTCCTTTATATACGGTTGGGTAGTTTAACCTACAGCAATGCATCATATTCTATAAGATCATCATGTGTTTGTAGCGTCGCCGTCCTGTGGAAACCACGTATCTCTAAAACGTTTAAAAACTGTTCATGGTCAAACATCCCTGTTTTCAGCTTTGTGACGATGCATTTTCCAGCTGATCCAGGAGGCTTTTTAAAGACTTTATTTAGCTTAAGAAGGAGGAGAACTTTCTCAACACACAATGGAACACTTAGTCTTTCAGTTTTATCATAAACATTCAATTTCAAAAATCACCAAATGTGGAGAAACATGGTTTTCCCTGGACAGGAAGAGGATGAAAAAGTATTGCTTGTTTTATCGCTACTGTAAATGTAAACATCTTGTCCGTTTGTGTCCGACTGCAGAGAAATGAATACAAGTGTAAGTGATGACGTACCTTCTCCATATCGTCCCGACTGGCCATGTGACTGATGACGTCGCCCTGCTGACTGAACAGCGGCTTGGAGCTCTTACAGTCGAAGGAGAGCCGGCGCTGCGGCACGCTGATCACGTCCTTCCCATCCACTCTACATCAATCAAACACGTCAGTTGTCAGTTCGTATGTCCGCACTTTACCACACAAAAAGTTAGCATTTTTCCATTGACAAGAATAGTTAGTTAGCATTTAGCCATTGACAAGAATAGTTAGTTAGCATTTAGCCATTGACAAGAATAGTTAGTTAGCATTTAGCCATTGACAAGAATAGTTAGTGTTAGCATTTTCTCATTGACAAGAATAGTTAGTGTTAGCATTTTCTCATTGACAAGAATAGTTACTGTTAGCATTTTCTCATTGACAAGAATAGTTAGTGTTAGTATTTTCTCATTGACAAGAATAGTTAGTGTTAGCATTTTCTCATTGACAAGAATAGTTAGTGTTAGCATTTTCTCATTGACAAGAATAATTAGTGTTAGCATTTTGCCACTGACAAAAAGAATTTGCTACTTTGGGAAAATACTATTCCTAATGTATTATAAAAGACAGGAACATTTTTTTTATTCTTATTCGTCACATACAATTGACTGTAGGGCTGGGTGATATGAAGAGTCAAATATCACAATATTTTTGACCAAATACCTCAGTGTCGATATTTCGGTGATATTGTAGGGTGGACTATTGGTGCTTTCATAAAATATTAACACGATGAGATTTGTGATACATTTTCATCGATAATAGACTCTATGGTGGTGGAGACCTCACATCTTTTCCAGAGTTCGATGACTAAGTGGGTAAAGGCAAATAATAGAACAGCTAAAACAGTCTGTTAAGTTCAGAAAAACACCTCACTTTACTGTGATGCAGCCTTTAAAACCAGGATAAGACCACACTTGTTTCATATTACAATATTATGGTCATATTACGACAGTGTCATATACTAAGACGATATCCAGACTCATACCACGATAACGATATATCGCTATATTGCCCAGCCCTAATTGACAGTACAATGTAATTAAACTTTATTACTGCACTCTACCCATCCTAAGTATTGGAAGCAGTGGACGGCCATGTAGCAGCATACAACCCACGTTTCCTTGTTCAGGGTTTCTGCAGGTTACACCAAGTCAAATTTAAGACTTTTTAAGACCTATTTTTAAGACCATTAAGAATGACATTTAAGACCTTTATCACATCAACTAAGCCTTAAATTCAGTATTACTTAACTTGCACTTCCCCATAACTGAGAAGAATCAAATCTGTTTTATGTCTGTGGTACAAGACCCTGTTGTTGTAGTAGTCCTCACCTGTTGAGCAGCTGTTGCATGAAGTTGTCCGAGCGCTCCCCCCTGTACATTACAGCCAGCTGTCCCTGAGCGGGGTCCATCACCACCTCACAGGAGTGGCCCCTCCCCGAGCGCTCCACGTACGCCCGCTCCTCCTCCAGCGCCCTCCGCAGCCCCTCCGCCTTCTCCATCAGAGTCGAGATGTTCAGACCTTCCACTCCTTCTTTACACCTGCTGGCCACCTTCCCAGAGTCCCGGCCCACCGACGGGATGTTGATCCTCCACTCCTTCTTCTCCTCCTTTGCTTTGGCGGCGTCCATCTTGCGGCTCAGCGCGGGCAGCTTGCTCTTCTTCAGGCCGAACCAGCTGGCTATGCCATTGGAGGCTTTCTGCTTGACCTCGCTGGCTGGGCCCCCTCTGTCCTGCTCCTGGAGCTTCAGCATGTTTTCCTCGATGCCCTTCATCACCTTCTGCTCGATGGCCGACTGCGGGCTGGGGGCTGGCGGCTGCGGCTTCTCTGCCTCCGACGTCGGAGGTCTCGGAGGAGGAGGTGGCAGGCTGTCTCCGTACATTGGATTCTTTTTCCCTTTCCCGCCGATCTTGGTCCTCTCCTCTGATTTGGACGAGTAACGCGGGGCCTCTGCGGGCTTCCCCCCTCTGTGGACGGACGGACCCTGGCAAGGCTTGGACGGCGACTTTGGGGGGATTTTGTTGGGGCTGTTGCTACTGTGAGGACCAACAAGTGGTTTAAGGTTATGGGCCAGATTCAGGGAGCCAGGACACTTAATGTTGTTGCGTAGCACCTGCGGAGCGTCGGTGTTGGGGGACGGCAGACCGATTTTACTCTTGGAGACTTCTGTCTTGGAAACACACAATTCTTGTTTAACCACCACAGCACCCGGAGATTTTACAGCCTGTTCGTGAAGCTGAGACAACCCCGGGTACTTCAAACCGACACTACTAACTTTGGGTTTACCATCCAAAGAGTCTGTGTATTTTGAATGTCTCTGCTCCTCTTTATGGAGCTCCATGGGCCTCTCCGCTGTCTTACTCCTCTCTTCCCCGTAGGTGCCCTCATTCACCGCGTCGACCGGCCTAAGACCCACTTGTAAATCCTCGGAGCTCCGTAGCTTTCCCAGTGCAGCCAGCCTGTCTTTAAAAGCGTGGTGGCTGGAGTCAGCCTGGGGTCTCACTGCCACGGCCACAGGCCTCTTGGGGATCGAAGAGGAGTCGCTCCTCCTGACTGGAGGCGGAGGCGGCGCCTGGGCAACCTCGCAGCCCTGCACAATGATCTCCCGCACATCCGCCTCCTGTTTCTCTCGGGTTATGGAGTAGTTGGCTCTGCCTTGCAAGGCCTTGGCGTGGACAGATGTGTTGGGCAGGCTGTGATGGTTGACCCACACCGGGCTGTCTGAATCCTCTTCGTCATCCGATGAGGACTCTGACGTGGAAGAAGACGACTGCTTTCGTTGAGGAGGAGTGTTGAGGACACTTTCTGGTAGCGATTTTATGAGCTTCCTCTCGCCGCCGTTCACCTTGGCTTGGGATGGAAGCGTGGTTCTTTTCTCGTGGCCCAGGGTCGGTTCCTCCTCTCTGGAGTTGGTAGACATAACACAGACATTTTCATAATGAGGGACCCTCCGAGAGACTTTGGGTGAGGAGGAGGATGTGGAGGACGGAGCGCTCATCTTTGAAGCGGCGCTGGCTTTAGGTGCAGAGAGGCTGCTGTAGCTTATTTCCTTAGCGGGCGGGGAGCAGGCGTCTTCGGGCTGAGGAGGCGAGGTTGGGGCTGAGTGTGTGGCGGGGTAGGACTCAGATCTGGCGGGCGGGGGAGGGGGCTGCCTGCACCGTTCTGTGGTGGTAGCTCTGCGCGTGGGAACAGGAGAGTGGTAGACCTCGTAGTTGTTGGTGCGACAGGGGATCCTGGAGCTGCGGGTGAGTTGGGGGCTCAGGCGGACGGCGGACGCTGAAGGCTGAGACTTCTCCCCTATCGAGGGAATCTTCAGGAACTTGAGCAGTTTGGACGGCGAGTTGATGGCGGCGGTTTTGACGTCGCTGAGGCAGGACGCACTGGGGCTGACGGAGGCACCGGCTCTCACGGAAGAAGCGTCCTGATCTGTGACGTCCTTCTCGGGGACGGCTGACGGGTCCTTGGACGTGGCGGTGTCAACGCCGTTGTGAACGCCGTCACTGGTCTCAGTGTCACAATGGGAGATCTGTGCGCTCTCCTTCACAGAGCTGGGCAGGTGGGGGGTGGGACAGAAACCAGTGAGCTCTTCAGAGGCACTAGCGTTTGGACAACTCTCGGAGCCGTCCTGCTCTTGCTCCACTTCCATCACCTCCACGACATCGCCTGTTTCTGGGACGGATGAGTGGGCGGCGCCGCCTGCTGGTTGCTGGTGGGCTTCATTCTTGGTGCATTGTTTAGAGGGGGGGACAGACTCGGCTCTTCTGCTCTTACTGTGACATTCGCTTTTAGCAGCTGCAGGACCTCCGTGGCTCTGCGTGGCCGAGGTGGTTTTCAAAGGACTACAGACGTGGTTGCATGGCCTTGGAGGACTGTCTGGGCTCCTCTTGCAGTGTAAACAGCATGTATTCCCTCCCTCGCACTTCAGCGCCCCGTCGCCGTTGACGTGCTGGTGCGAGTCAGTGTCGGAGCGGGCGCAGTGGCAGTGTGTGTGCTGGGATTTGCACGCTAGTGGAAGGGGGTCCACCGTTGCCAAAACAGCCTCTGTGGACATGAGCACCTGGCTGTAGTCGCAGAAAGACAAGCTGGTGGTGGACGGGTGGAACTTCAGAGGGTCCGTCTCCTCCATCTTGCGAAGGACCTCCAGGATATGTGCTTTCTTCTTGAAGAAGGGAGACAGGGCCTCCATGGAGGCGGCAGGGCCCCGAGGGCCCGGGGAGGCATGTTGTGTGCGGTAGCCATTTCCCTTTGGGCAGAAATAAATCTCTATCAGCATTCAGTTCACTGAGAGCCAAACAATTAAGTTCACAGAGACCTTTGGAGTGCGTGCGTACAGGAAATGAGTGTAGAGCAGATTAGCTTTTTAAAGCACAATAGTTGAAAACAGAACAAATGTCAGAGCACGTTATAACGTCACACACGGTTCTCACTCAGAGGGTTGGATATAATCCCACTGTTTCGCTCTCAATGCTTTGCAATAATCACCTTGGCTTGTGCTTCAGTCTGTGCAGGCTCCGCCTGTTTTGCAGAGTCATTGTGCAGCTGTGCATTGTAGTCTGGGAGGGGTCCCGCCTGGACCTGTAACGGGAGAGTCATGAGGCAATTATGATGACACTGTATACACTACAGACTATTGTATACAAGGACACATAGGAGCTACATTGTCCCGAAATCTGTTGGAACAATATAGAGCAGAAGGGAAAAGCCTGAGATCCATTACTGGCTCAGCCGCAGCTCCAGAATCAGAGCTGTGCACTGTGTACATTTACTCAAGTATTATGCTACTTTATACTTTTACTCCACTACATGTCTGACAGCTGTTTTGTTGTATTCTGTACAATGACAAAAAAGGCTTTCTATTCTATTAATAACTTTTTGTTTATATGCACTAGTACTCTGCAAGACTTGTAAACATAACTTGATGTGTAAACTTGGGTGAGGATTCACTTTGACTTGTGGTGGAGTTTTTTTTTTTTTTACATTATTATCTTTTTAAAGATTATTTTGTTGGGCTTTTAGGTCTTTATTAGATAGGATAGCTCAAGACAGGAATGTGGGGAGAGAGAGGGGGGACAACATGCAGCAAAGGGCCACGGGTCGGACTCTAACCTGGGCCACTGCAGTAAGGACTGAGCCTCAGTATATGGGGCGCCCTGGTAGGCTCCATTTTTAAATTATTATATTACCTATTTTTAAAAAAAGAATGCGAATGCAGCTGTGGAAGACAAAACATCTATGAAACAGTCATTTAGGAATCCCTACAGTTGATGTACCTGGTAGTGAGCAGTGGGGTGGTTGGGCAGTTTCTGCTGAAAGAGCTCACAAAGCGCTCTGTTCTGTCTCTCCAGGTCAAACACCAGCATCTTCAGCTTGATGCACTCCTCTCTCAGATCCTGTTCAGTGACACACGGAGCAGTAAGACCACTGACACACTTCAGTTGGTTCCAATACCAAACCGAGAAGCAGAAATGGGGCTATATGTTACCTTTTGATTCAGCAGAGCTTGGACCACGTGATTGGCCACCTGGTAACATCACATTTTACACAGAATGACTTGACTGAGCACAATTTATAATGACAAGTCTTAGTTTCTAAATAACATTCTGCAACATGAACTCACCTCATCCAAGCATCTCTCATAAGCCTCTCTCTGACTCTCATTGGCCAACATCAGAGCAGAGTTTTCAGCCTGGGGGCAAAACAACAAAAGAAAACACATACCATAGTTATTTAGTTAGTCATGGTATTTTATGTGTCCTGCAGCCCACATGGACGTTTAAGACACCAAAAACACAGTTGCATTAGTGAAACATTTGTCAGACATGAACACAGTGTAACTTCTTATATAACATAACAAGGCAAGTAAATAAATAAAATCAGCCATGAAACAGTTTCATGGCACAAGAGTTTTCATAATCACCCAACCAGAAGAAACAGAAATACACGTATTTGCTTTCTTACCAAGAACAGTTGTTATGCGACCAGTAGAGACTCAAGGAAGTTACTGGTCCCAGTCAAGGACAGTCAAGGACACAGTCCAGCGCATAAAATCTCGGAAAACGGCTAATTGTTTTTGCACTTCTGGTTTTGCTCAGTTTAAACAAATGAGACACAATGTGTTCATTTGTGAGCTTGCCGTTAGAGGGGCTGGGAGGTAGACTTTGTTACCATTGTACAGATCTAGGCTAGCCGTTTCCCCCCCGTTTCCAGTCTTTATGCTAAGCTAAGCTAACTCCACCTTCATATTGTCCTAAAAACATGAGTGGTATCAATCTTCTCATCCAACTCTCCCAAAATGTACACATTTTCCTTGAAAACACCATATAATGAGCATAAAAATCACCCAACTCACAACAAATAATCAAACAAGGTAATTTCTCTTAAACCTTTTTTTATAGCTAAAGTCAGTTTCTCTGAATGTAACAGATCTTTTAGACTAAATTCTGCTTCACATAAGACTCTACACACTCTAGTTGTTTTTCCATGAGAGTGTTTTATAATTCGGGTTTGTACCAAACATCCAGTTTTGAAAAATAAGACATGAATAAATCAAACAAAATAAAGATGAAATAAAGGGTTTCATCTTTATTTTTTCAGGATATTTCATTTTATATCCTATCGTTTCTACAGTTACTGAGATAAAAACATCCCATTTGTGCAGGAACTTCAGATGTTGTAAATGAGTTGTACAAACATTTTTATGCATTTGGGTAATTTGTTTTGCTTTGTATTTTTATCCCTATGATTATTTTTTTTTTTTTTTGGAGGGTGGGGGGTATACATTGGAAAATTCAATAGAGATTTTATATATATATGAAGGGAGAACTGCAGTATTTTTATTTGATATACTTTATGTGTACTGTGGTTTGGACTGGCAGATTTTGACCATCATGGCAGAATCATGCGTCTCACAAAAGTCACACTCAATTAAATACTTGTTAATTTGCTCCTAATCAAATTTATTTAAAATTCAACTAGCATTGCAGTGTGTTTTGTTGGCCGCCTCACCTCCAGCTCCCTCAGCCGGTCCACGAGCTCGCTGCTGTTGTCCTCCAGGAACGACTCCACGTCTCCCTCCTCTCCTTCCTCGTCCGAGCCAAAGTCTTCATCACACATCCTCTGTTCTGTCTCATCAGACATTGTTCTCATCTGGAAACACACAAGGTGACACTGCAACTATCACCGTCGCACTCTCTCTCCAGCAACAAGAAAAAAAAAAGCCAGCTTCTGGAAACAACGCACAGAGATAAAACATCAGCTGCTCTGCAAGGTGACTGACGTTAGGACAACGTCCTCCGTTTCTGTTTGCTGCCCTGCGCAGTAGCTAGGATTGCCTCTCTATAATGGTCTTCTCATTTGCAAGACACTGCTGATAGACTGGGTGAACCCCGCCGATTTGATTAAGCCCTGCAGCTCAGGCTGGAAACCTGTATGTTTATCTATCCTGCTTCCGTTACAATTTTGCAGGAACCAATCACAAACTGGCTTATCCACCTGCCGCGCTATTGGCGGGTTTAACATGATGGCGATAGAGACGCGGCCAAGCAGCTTTTTGTTTACATCCAACAAGCCGGCCCCCGAAGCGCAGCACTCCATGCTGTCGCTGCTACATCACCCGCATCGTTGGCCTGATTGGCTGAAGGACTATCCAATTATGTACAGTCATTTGAACTATGCCCGTTGATCACGCCTCTCCTGCAGAGAAAATACAGAGCAGACTCCCCAGACTAATGCTCAATCTTAAAGCTACATTGTGTAAGAATTACTCCCATCTAGCGTTGAGATCATATATTGCAATCAACTGTCTCTCGCCACGCAGTTGAAAGTACGTATTGCAGCTACGGTAGCTGTCACGCTTCAAAAAGCAAAAGTGTACTAAAGGCCGTCAATCAGCCATGGTTGCTGGAGTGCATGTTGGACAGTGGCGCGGACGTGTGCTTCACACCACCCGACGGAAAGGAGAGACTGAAAAAAAGAGACTGCAGCGGTCCAGAGGATAATTAACTAGTTGGGATTTGCAGCTCCAATGTTCACTCTTTTTTTCTGATGACACCAGTCTCTTGCTCTTTTCAAGATCTGTTTTCTTATTCTGGGGCGAAGAAGAAGACTCCTGTTCCTGAAATTTGGCCTTTGAAAGGAAAGTGAAAGCTACGATACCCACTAGCAGCAGCTGTGAGTCGAAAACGCGAAAGGCGGAGCAGTACGTCCTGTATGTCCCTTACTGGCTGACGTATTTCAAGATGGCGCATGAATATGGAGCGTCGACCACAGTTCATGTAAGCGCAAATGTAAAATTTCAATAGGAATACTTGAAATTGATGGTGGTGGTCAATATTCATAAAAAAGGACAAGTTTGTCAAGGGCAATACAGATTTTGATAATAAACAACTACAAACGTTACACACTGGGGCTTTAAAAGATTGAGCTTGGTCTGGTGGTGAGCCAGACTACACGCTGATTCTTTTTGATTAAATCACACATCTGATCTGGGTCAAACTGTAATTACAAAACAGATTTGTTACATAGTTGGTTGGATAGCTCACAGGTGAGCGGTCACAAGCTGCTAACCCGCTCCTACGCACCGGTCTAATATGCAGCACATTAAATACAATTTCTTTGCCAATAGGATACAAAAAAATTAAATCCTTTATTTTTAAAGATTATTTTTGAGCATTTCACCTTTAATCAATAAGCCAGCTGCAGACAGGAACAGGGGGAGAGAGAGGGGAAAGACATGCAGCAAAGGGCCACAGGTCGGATTTGAATTTGTTCCGATGCTGCCAAAGGTTCCGCCGGATGTCAGTCACCTTTTAACTCTGGTTAACTGCTCCTCAGATCTCTGCAGGGTAAATCCAGACAGCTAGCTAGTTTTCTGTTGCACGACTTTTGAACATACACATGTTCCACCAAAACAAGTTCCTTCCCGAGGCTATTTTGCAGAGAGAACACAACACATTATAAATGAGATGAGAAAAGCGCTCTTTTCTAATCTCCAGAATTAACACCACTGCCTAGTCTGGCTATCACCAGACCAAGCTCAATCTTTTACGATTGAACATTGAGCTGCAGGGCGAAATCAAATTGCCGGCAGATTCAGTCTAACCACTGCCTTAAAGTCTGTTGAAAGCAAAATAAATCCCCAGAATCCGGTAACTCCATATCAAAGGTTGAATATGCATGAATGAAAAGTTAAGTTTAAAACCGATCGATTCAGTATCATCTCAAATAATGGTCTTGCTCCACAGACTAATTCACTTTAGCTATTAGTTATTGGTCATCATTAGAAGTAAAGGACAATCTAAAAAAAATGGCAACACTTTAACTGAAAAGAACAGCAACAAATATTTCATACTCAATTTTCCAGAACACATAATAATATTTCCTAATAGTAAAGAATTTCAAAATGTTACGTATTATACTACATCACAATAAATATCTTTAAATCACTTTTCTAATCACGATTGACATTGAAATAGGTTATTGTGCTTTCTATAATAATCGTAATCCAATTTTAGCCCTGAGCAGTGCCTTCCTCTCCCAACAAGCTCCACCAATCACATCGGGCAGCCTTTATGGAGTCTGAGAGGTAAAACCCAGGACTCACTGCTGTGAGCTTGCAGTAATAATGAATCAATCAACATGTTGATCAACTCAGGGCTTCTCTCATCTAGATGTTGGCGGCTGCACAGTAAGAGGACGCTGTTCAGAGAGATTACATGAATAAAAAGTAGATAAAACTGTAAAAGTGGAGGGACACACACAGGATTTTGAAAAGTGAAGAGGGGGATTTATCGCCCGTATCTTCAGCTGGGGCGCCATAACATTAACACAGTGACAAAAAGACATCAACAAGTCAAGTTATGTCGGAGGTAACTCCGCTGATTAATTCTTTAGTCAAAAAAATGGAAATTGTGAGCCTAAGTCTCACTTGATTTATTACCTCAGTAAACATTTTCATGAGTTTAGGGACTCAATCACTAGTTTTAAGTCCTCTTCAACACAGCATGATGTTCATTTAGTAAATTGTGGTCCCATTTATTTTAAAATAGACAATAAAGCAGGGGATGCTTTGGGGGCGTGGCTACATGCCAGCATGTCAATCAGGACAGAGGTTTAGCAATGCTAACCATGGCACTGTGGGTTTATGTGGATTAAAACAGAACTCAACTTGTTTTTGGGTGTTGTCTGTGTTTCATCTTAAACTTTGACCCTCTCACCGTGTGTTTTCACTTCAAAGTTAACCAGAACATTTTGGTCGCCTAAAAATGCCTTATTCAGCGTTCTGCCAACCAAGCTAGCTACTAGGGGTGGAACGGTACATGTATTCGTTTTGAACCGAAACGGTACGGGCGTCTCGGTTCGGTACATGAATTTACACGGAGAATATACGGTATAAAAATAAATAAAACTTGTGTGAAAATGAATTAGTCTAATGCGGAACTAATGTAATGCGGAACTACTGTTAGATACACGGGTTCTGGGGACACCTATTCTGTAGCCCCGCCTTAGCTCTGAAGCTCTATGAAGCTAGCAGAGCGCCGCCGGCAGTGTTTTGTCAGGTCAGAGATAGCAGTACTAAAGAACGAGTATGGCGAGTGGTGGCGACCCACAAGAGTTCCCCCCGCTGGCCTCCTTAAGATCGCAAGTTTGGGAAAACTTCAAGGCTGTATGGCTGCAGCCTGGAGCCTACCGTGGCATGCCCTCTCATCTCATGCCGTCCCGCCTGGTGCCGTCCCCGCCGCGAAAACTTCGGTCTTCGGGTCAGTTATAGTAGTACAGGCGAGAGAGTGGTGGATAAGACGAGGGCTGTGTGTTGGCGTTGTTCAGCAGTTGTCGGGTATGTAAGTGGAAAAACATCTAACATGCCAACGCATATCCAACGCCATCACCCAGATGTCCCAATCACTGGAACGAGACAAAAAAAACTGACCAACTTCTCCTCCCTACAGTGCTTAACCAGCCTTTAGATACTGGGAAAAAAAAAAAAATAATAAAAATCACTGAAGCAATCAGAATTTACATGTCATCTTCAATGCGCCCGTATTCACTCGTAGTTGCTGTATATACTTGAACTCGTTACAACATGCCATCCCATCCACATATTTGTTTGTTTGTTATTCTATGTAATTTGCACTTTCATAAATAAGAGATGCTGTATTTTCAGTTTTACAGCTGATCTTATTTTATATACAAGTTCCAGATGGAGTCTGAAGATGATGTGGGGTACTAAAGGGGATTGTTTACTGTTTACATCTTACTATGCATACTTCAGGCTGTTGCGGCAAGCTCAGGGGAGAGACTGTATGACACTAGGTGGTACAGCCTGAGACATGCACAATAAAAAAAAATTGCCTTCTGCATTTTTGTTTTGCCTTTCCCTCCATTGTACCGAACCGAACCGTGATGTCTGAACCGAGGTATGAACCGAACCGTGGCTTCTGTGTACGGTTCCACCCCTACTAGCTACTGCTATCGCTAGCTTTCGCTGGTAACTTTAACTTAAATTTTCTGTTCTGCCGTACATGCAGATGAATGGCGCCAGTAACTGGAGGTCTGCGTTTACCCGCCAGTAAATCTCCGCTGGATGATTTGCTTCTGAAGGGTTGAAAATCGTCAACTTTCCCTCTTCAGCGTTTAGCTTAGCGCAGCGTCATTTCAACCATAAACAACACTGGCTTGGTCATTCCATCCTCCCCAGCTCCACATGTGGTGAAATTTCCGATGACACCACGTTGTGGTATGATGAGACAAAGGGAAAGCTTAGATAACATCAGCACGTTCATAGGTTACAGGTCAGGGGACGAGAATATTCAGCCAGTCTCTGTTAACCAAACCTGTTCATGTATAATTATGTTTGTCTCTGTACAGATTCAGGGAATCTAGGCAGCTGTACGATAAAGTAGGGCTGTGACGGTATAGAGTATTTCTTACCGCAGTGACGAAGCAACATATCACTGCGGTATGGCGGTTCACCGCCAACCCCCTTACGAGAGTAGTGTAAGTTAGAACGAGAATGGCAGGGTGCCTTAAGTGAGTGACGTCAGTGCCCGTGTGGTCGCGCAAGGAGAGTGAGCGGTAACGGAGAGTAGCGTATGAGTGCCGCTGTGCGGAAAAGCGAGAGGAAAAAGAGATAGCAAGACGATGTAAAGGGAGTTAAAAGTGAACAATAAAACAAGCTTTAGCTTCTCAAGACACAGTGGCTTTCTCTGTTGTCAATACCGCCGGTAAAGTGAATGGCGTTACCCCCGAAAAACATCAGCTTAACCCTTAGCACAGAGTTTCCATTTTAGCTCAATGTGAGAGTCTTTACTGCGTTTTGCTGTCATTTATGGCCACTCTGCTTTCTCTCCTCTCTGTCGATCTATTCCACAGGCTCTATTGTCAATAAAGTAAAGAGAAAAAAAAAAGTTTGCAGACAATGCCGAGGGCAGACGCTCCGCAGCACAGCGGTCTTAGCAGCTGAGCAGACAGAGAGGGCGACTCGGTAGTCTGCTAACTTGTTGCTCTCTCTAATATAACCTATAAATTGGGCCGGGGCTCTCCGAGGCTCAGCCCCGGCACATAAGCCTGCTCTGGAAATATGTCACATAAAATTTTATGAAGGGATGCTTTTGAAAACATGATATTTCTGACAATGAAACATTTTTGAAATGGCATGTCTATTTTGTCTCGGCGGAGCTGAGATGAACAATCGGAACCCAATAACCCGCGCAGCACTGCATACAATTCATCACTGCGGGACAACCACATAATGTCTAAGCGTCTACGTCAGTAGGATTAACAGATAAAATGCCTTCTCCTAAAGCTAAAAACCCGTTCGCAGCAGTGGAAGCTCGGTGCTCGGAAGCTCCAACGGCCGCTACGCCAAGCCATTGAACCGGTCTCCTCCAACAGCAGGGCTCCGAGCCACTCAGCGTTGTGTGTGTGTGGGTGTGTTGTAGTAGTAGTAAAGAGAGAGAATGGGAGAAGGAAGTTTGTGAGAGGTGGCCCTGGTCACCACAGACCCAAATCTTCTCAGCTGTTGCTACTGTCATATGCTGCACTCTCTCTTCATGTGGCATATTATGTTTGGCACACTGTATGGGTCACTTCTTACAACTCCAAATCAGAAAAAGTTGGGACAGTATGGAAAACACAAATAAAAAAAAAAAGTAGTGATTTCTAAATGTACTTTGACTTGTATTTCACTGCAGACAATACAACAGCACATCATTTAATGTGTTCCTCATGATTTTTATTGGGTTTTTTTTCAAAAAAAAACTAAATTCCTATTTTGGTTCTTGCAACACATTTCAAAAAAAGTTGGAACAGTAAAGCATTTACCACTTTGTAATGTTGCCATTCCTTTTCACAACACTTAAAAGACGTTTAGGGACTGAAGACACCAAGTGATGAAGTGTTTCTGGTGTAATTTTGTCCCATTCTTGCTGCAAACAAGTCTTAAGGTGGGCAACAGTACGGGGTCTTCGTTGTCGCATTTTGCGCTTCAAAATGCGCCACACATTCTCTATTGGAGACAGGTCGGGACTGCAGGCAGGCCAGTCAAGTACCCGTATCCTCTTCCTATCATGACAGACCCTGGATTTTGGACTTGTTGCTGGTAACAAGTCCAAATGTATCCTATGTAGAAACATAGGATCCAGTGCACACACAGTCACGCATGTATGTGTGGAGAGTATTGTGGTACTTGACAAAGGTTTGCCAAAGTAGTCCTGAGCCCATGTGGTGATATCGCTTATAGATGAATGACGATTCTTGATGCAGTGCCGCCTGAGGGATCGTAGATCACGGTTGTTCAGCTTAGGCTTGCGCCCTTGTCCTTTACGCACTGAAATTCCTCCTCATTCCTTGAATCTTTTAATTATGTTATGCACTGTTGAAGGTGAAATAAGCAAATGTCTTCCTATCTTTCTTTGAGGAACATTGTTTTTAAACATTTCAATAATTTTCTCACGTATTTGTTGGCAAACTGGCGATCCTCGGCCCATCTTTGCTCCTAAAGGACTAGACCTTTCTTGGATGCTGATTTTGTACCAAATCATAATTACAATCACCTGTTGACATCACCTGTCTCAAATCACATCATTATTTAATCAATTTACCTGATTACTAGCCCTTAATTGCTCCTGTCCCAACCTTTTTTGGAATGTGTTGCAGGTCTGAATGACAGGAAAGGATGTATATTTACAAATGAAATTAAGTTGACCAGACAAAACATGAAATATTTTGTGTTCACATTGTCTGCAATGAAATACAAGTCAAAGTACATTTAGAAATCACTACTTTCTTTTTTTATTTCTGTTTTTCATTACTGTCCCAACTTTTTCTGATTTGGGGTTGTATATCATAACAAGGTAATCACTGATTAACAGTAATGTAAATGCTAAATGCCATAATACCTGTTGATACTACGACAATGCAAAGTATAGGCTCTTAACCTTGCAGTTTTGCACATATCATGTAAGACTCGATTTCTCCATTTCTTTGCACAAAACTCTCCAGAAAGTGCCATTTAATGTTTGTAGTGTTTTTTGTTGTTTTTTTTAATTCCCAGGGGAGCATACCCCCGGACCCTCCTAGGGAGAGCCCCCTCACATAACAAATCCCAATTTAACCCCTGAATATAACCAATATAAGCTGCTCTGTATAGGCTACAAAACGTGCATGCAGGCTGAAATTCAACAGTGCGGTTTTGTCGGGATTAAGCTATAAGAAGGACACTCCGCTAGCTGCTAGGCTAATGTGCCATGGTAAATACCGCAGCGTTAACGTTAATGTGTCCACGTCCACCTCAGCTCAATGGACTGTCCATCCTCATGTGCAAAGCTGAAGTGACGAGCAACCAAAGTGTTTTTTTGTCTCCATAAACTCTTGAATGTAGGATAGAAGACAGTCGATGAGGATAACTACATAATGATTTCATATCACACAATATCTGTTCTCCTGTAACTTCTGCAAGCAAAAAAAAAATATGCGGCGATGATGTCATCACAGCGGTAGTGGCACGTCACCGCCAGATTTGTGGTGATGCAGTTATCGTCACAGCCCTAAGATAAGGCAATGTTTTGTCTCAGGACTGTCTCCTTGTGGAGGTCGGTGGGCCAGCCACACTTTAGCATACTTTCCACAGAGAGAGAGAGAGAGAGAGAGAGAGAGAGAGAGAGAGAGAGAGAGAGAGAGAGAGAGAGAGAGAGAGAGAGAGAGAGAGAGAGAGAGAGAGAGAGAGAGAGAGAGAGAGAGAGAGAGAGAGAGAGAGACTGAACTATTCTTTGCATCTGTGTTTAGGCGACTGCCATATCTTTGTTTACCTTAAAGGTTCAGTTAACTTAACGCCTCCAGCATGAGTTTAAATACACCTTGAGGAAGACAGAACTTCAGAGAGTTGGGACGGAACTGCACAATAACACATTGTGGTTAAACTGTACTGCCTGCCTGATTGTCTCCTCAATTGAGTTCATTAAAACGTACAATATGTAACTTTCTGCCGCTAGGGGTCTCTCAACCAAAACAATGGATTGTAAACACGGACTTTTGATGACGTTGGTAAGTTGCGTGGAATTATGGAAGTTGTACTTTTTATTGTTAAACACCTTCGCCGATTAAAATGCATCTGTTCACGGGCATGTTTAGCTATCTATTCAAATGTATTCACTTTACGTTTAGTAACGTTTATTCATGTCATCATGAATAAACAGCTGCATTTCCCCAACATAATTACGTTTTTCTTGATTCGATCTATATTGGTGATCAGTTAAGCTAACATTAGCCAGCAGCTAAAACACAGTGACTATCACAATATATTTCACATGTCACTGTCACCTTTTGGATGGTTTCAACACCGGGGTGGGACAGGGTTTGTTGTAACGCTAGCTAGCTACTCAACGAGCCTGAGAGACAGGTGTGAGTGGGGATTGCCGGGGGAATCTCCCGGGACGGCGAGCCGAGGACGATGTGCAGCAGAACATCTCCAAGCTGCCCGAAACGATCTCCCCTTTCACTTTTCTTTAATCTTAACTATTCGTTTTAGTGCTTGTCGGGTTAATTTAGCTAACTGTAAAGACAGCTAAACGCGAAGGGGTGAGAAATTCGGCAGGGAGGAGATTTTCGGCACGTACACCGGTAGCTCGCGCTAATGGCTGGTGTTGCGACTCGGAGCTGGGTCTGATATGGTCTGTTTCCCGACGCTTCATTAAACTGCCGTTAGCGTCATGAGCACCCGGCACCGGAGTTAAGTGCTGTATAGTACTTATACTGTATGGATTGCTGTAATGGTGGCTGTCTGTTGGTTGGCTATGGGCTAACGGTAACTGGCTATTGCTACATGTCCCGGCTGTGTTGTCAGCTGTTATCCCAGGCAGACAGACTGGGTGCTAGCTGGCTAAATTAGCATTAGATTAGTCGTCTAATCTATACAGCTAACATTAACATTACTGGTAAACTCATTCGTGGGTTAGCCCAGCGCTGCTTTTATCCGTGGTGAAAACAATCATGGTACTAATAACTTTATGAGCGTGTTGAACGATGTGGTAACCCTATAATGTTATCCACCAAGCATTAGCTAGCTAGCATTAAGTTAGCTATTTGTCAACCAACACATTGTAGTAACGTTAAACTGGATCGATATTGAGATGTATCAAAAAATAAGATCTCTGCTGTATTACTGTGTTGCAAAGTGGCATGTTATCAATCACAAAATGATGCTGTGTGGCTGAAAATCTGAAAAATGTCTGAAAATAAAATAACAGATTTCTCTGGGTTTGAAGTTTGGTGGAAACATTTGTGAGAGTGTAACTACACAACTCAAAAAAATATATAACATAGGTATGGTCGTTTTTAGACATTTTAATGCAGAAATGTTACATATTGTGCCTTTAAATGCTCCTGTGTAAGACATCAAGGTCAACTGAACCTTCTTCACGTATGTGCTGCTCCTGAGTTTTTCCGTCACCTTCGGTTGCAAAAAAACAAAGATGGCGACGCCCGTATCGCCAGACTCGAGACCTCAAAACAGCCACCCACAAACCAATGGTTGACGTCGCGGATGCTACGTCCACTAGTTACAGTCTATGACTTGTACTCTGTGCAATGACAATAACCTTGAATTTAATCTGATATAAAACAAAGAAAAGCAGCAACATTCTCACATTCCAAGGAAGGAAACCCTGAATGTTTACATCGTAAATTACCTAAACAATGAATTAAAATGTTTGATTTTCTGTCGATCTACATGTTTCAGCCCCTTCATCCTGCTGCAGTAAACCCCACCCGTCTGACCAAAACGTTAAGGAAGCTGAGCTCGGCTTTTCTCATCTCCAACACTGACGTTAACACCATTATCACTGCTACACTACGTTTATATTCTGTTTATCTGACAGCCACAACATCTCACTTCAACACTGCTTCAGAGTTTGGACATGGACAGTCCACGCCATAAAACATCACACCTACTGGATGATGAGGATTACTGAGCAAACACATTCATCCATCCATTCTGCATCATTTTCATTGACTGAGTAGAAAGAGAAGTTTTCAATTAAATTTATAGTGTCAAATCATAACAGACGTTATCTCAGGACACTTTACAGATAGAGTAGGTCTAGACCAAACTCTATAATTTACAGAGACCCAACAATTCAAGAGTGAGTGAGGAAAAACTTCCTTTTATCAGGCAGAAACACAGACAGAACCTGGCTCTAGGTGGGCAGCCATCTGGAGAGAATAATACCTCCAATAACTAATAAGTCTCCATATTATTCTGCAGCTTCAACGAGTCCACAGCTCAACCTGCAGAAACTACGCTGAGCTGCACAGGCTGCCTGAGTCTGGGAGCAGAGCACGCTACATATGGCTGAGGACCAGTCTATTAGGCATGGCTCCAGGTGTGTGTCAGAGTCAAAGTAGGTGTGTCGATGTGGACCCAGATCCAACCGTCGCATCTTAAGGAGTAATTAGAGCGGATGAGACAAGCCTGATTCTGTGGCCGGAGGCCAGTCAACCTCGGAATCTGGCACAGATTACAGGTGACACGCACACAAACAAACCAGTGTATGTGTAAATGAATACAAAAACGTCCAAATATTTAGAGGGCTGAGTATCGAACCAACCAAAATGTGCCTTTAGCACTCAAAAACTGCGAAGTACCTAAATTCTTGGTCAGATTATCAAAAAATGAAAATGTGAAAATATCCAAAACCAACACTGAATGTATCTACTTACAATCCTTTTCTGTGATCCAAAGCCTGATATATATCTTCTTCCTCTGAGCCACAGAGCTCCATTGTCCATTAAAACACATCACTGAGCCACACTGTTGCCCTGGGTGACATGTTCCTTCATTCCCATGAACACACACACACACAGGTTCATTTTGACTCAATACCACACACACACACCGTCCTGATGCCACAAATACGTACTAGAGAGCACCAAATGTGGAATTAATCCGCCCCTGAAAATAGTCCCCGACAAATGCACCACAACCTTCCTGTTTAGGTAACAGTTGCCAAAAATTAAGCCTTTTCCAAACATTAAAGCACACAATACAAAAATCTGTCTATTTACACATCCAGCAGTTATGGAGCAACATTAGCATTTATATGGAGTTGTTTTTGTCCACCTGATGAATGTAAGTACAATGTTCTCTCTCTTTTAGCTCTGTTTTTGTTCTCTAACAACTGCTGAGGTACATATCTGTCTCTCTAGCTGCTAAATGCAGTTCAGCGTTTCAAGATTGCCACCAAAAATATTGAACACCTGTGGCGTGGGATCAAAATAAATGCATAAAATGCGGAAGGATTATTTGAAATGAAGTTCTCTATCGGTATCACTTTAATGGTACTGGCATCATATTGTATTTTTAAATGTCAAACCATACCCAGCCCTAGTCTGCGGTTTGCTGCTGAGCAGTAGCGTACAGTGAGTTTATCAGAGCGCTGAGGCTGAACCGAAACAGCCGTCAAACCAAAACAATGAGCTGAAACATGCTAAAAAGCTCCGTAGAGCTGAAGGCAGATTCAAGGGACACTTCTGTCGGTTCGTCACCACAAGTGACTCCTTTCACATACAAGTAGTCATTTGATTCATTGTTAGTATAAAAATATTGATTATAACCACTTTAAAGATTTATGTCTTCTGTAGGAATGAATTATCTTTGGACTGAGAGAACAGAAAACACATTGTTGTTGTTTACATTATTATAGCAATCTGAATATATTAGGGCTGTAGATTGTTGTACATTTGAAGACATCACATGAGCCTTTTTCACAGTTTTTGTGAGGTTTTTATAGACTAAAACATAATTTGATTAATCAAGAAAATAATCAGCAGATTAATCTATAATTTAAATAAGTTAGTTGCAGCCCTAATGCTGCATCATGTTGGTTTTGGTGCGTACATATTGGCACTGGTATCAAACATACACATATATATAAAACTCAGTACTAGGAGACGTTCAATAGTTTGATAAGAGATCAGTAGGGACCTGCTGGGCCTGGTGTAACTGGAGCTGTTTGCAAAGCGTTTACAGGAAGATTATTGAACGTCACTGCGGATTGTGAACCCGGGCTGACAGACCTAAGCAGCAGCAGCAAAGTGTAGGGTGCTTATTGAGCCGCCATTGACCGAACGCAGCTGAAGCTACACATATAATGGAGGGCTGATCGATGCAGCCCATCTAAGAACGGAAGCAGGTATTAGCCGTCTGTTTGACCCTGGATACTGAGCGGTTATAAATACCAGCTTTTCTCTTCACTAATGCACACTAAAGCTCGGGGCAGCAGGGCCCAGATGCATGCACACATCTCTCTGTGCGAACACCCACATAGAAATTACAGCGTGGAGCAAAAGACAAACAAAAGTGCAGCTAAATATAAACATGAAAATGTGGTTGTGCTGCTGTGGTTTCTCTTTGATGTGCCGAGTTAATGTCCCAGGCCTCAGTGCAAATGCCACCAGAAAGAAACAGCTCTTAAAACCAGTTATGTCCCATTCAAGCAGAATCCAACAGGCCGAAACCTATTGATATGTGATCAAAGAGCCGATCCACTGATGAAAGAACATGAAGGCTTCAGTCACTATTAATATTGTAAATCACTCCAGTGCTCAGAGCTCTCCACTGTGTGGCAAATAATTGATTTTTAAATTATGAAGTTAATTTATTAAACACTGAAACATTTTAGGGACAAAATACTGCAACTAACGATTATTTTAATTATCGACTATTCTGCCAATCGTTTTACTCGATTACTCAACAGTGAGAAATGTCCGTCCTAGTTTTAGTAGTGGTTAGTTTAGTCTAAGATGACGTCCTCAGATGCCTTGTTTTGTCTGAACAACTTTTGTCTTGTCAGATAACTATGATATGAAACAGAAAACAGCAGCAAATCCTCGAATTTGAAGTAGCTGCAATCAGAGAAGGATTCGAGTCGCTGCTTAAAAAATGACTGATCGATTAATCATTGCAGCTCTACAAAAACCCAAAGACGTTCAGTTTATTCTCATGTATCTCAAAGAAAAGCATCAAATCGTCACTTTTGACAATGTTTGACATTTTTGCGATATCAAGTAAAGTTGCAGCTCTTTATTTTTTTCTTTTTCTGGTCTATATGGCGTTTCTTTTACATCTTGTCTTAATGCCCTTATGACATTTCTGACACACTGCATTTAAAAGTTGCTACGTGAAAATAAAATGAATTTAAATCCTCTGAGAAAGAGAGATTATATCATAATTATCCCGTTTATTTGTATTTTTATATTAGATGCATTTACACCTTGTTGTTTGTATGCATGTTTGTTCTTATAATTTGGCTTCACAGATGTATTGATCATGCCAATAAAGCAAATTGAGAGAGAGAGAAAGAAAGAAAGAAAGAAAGAAAGAAAGAAAGAAAGAAAGAAAGACTTCAGTATAGTCCTGATGCCATCAGGCTGATGGTGGTGCATTGGGAGTGGGACTGTGCACACAGAGGCTCATTGACGGGGCAGAGCAGAGGCTCAGTGTGTCCCAGCGGGGCTGCAGTGCCAGGGAGCTCCTTCCACAGAGCTCTGCTGGCAGACACACTGTACAGCCAGTAGAGCAGCTTACAGACACAAGACACTAAATGCTGCTCCTCTGCACACTGAAGTGCTGGAGGACGTATTCACGTCCTTAAGTAAAAGTACTAATAAAGCAATGTGAAAAAACTACAATGTAATAAAAATATGCAAGTATAATGAGGAAAATGTACTCAAAAAGTATTAAAAGTAAAAGTACTTAATGCAGAAGAATGTCCCCCTGTGACTGCTATGCTATCATTAGATTTATATTACCCATACATAGGGCTGGGTACTGAATTCAACACTTTTTAGGCAACGAGCGAGTTGCCTCCTTAGTATCGAGTATCGAAAACTGCCTCGTCATTAAATACCCAATTTCAATACCTAAGGAGCAAATCTCATCAGCGTCAGTGAGCCAATCAGCAAGCAGCATGCTTCTACGAAGATCTTATAAATCTGTGATTGGCTGTCTAACGTTACACGTTGTAGAGACATGCAGGAAAAACTCTACGTTACACAGAGACGGGCTCACGTAGTAGGAGCTGAAACATAGATAAAAAGATTTGTGTCATAATGTAGTCATTTCTTTTTGTTTTATAAATTGGTATCGAAGTCATGGAATCGGTACAGGTATTGAAGATTTTTGAAAGATACCCAGCCCGACTCATGCATTAATGTAAAAGCAGGATTTTACTGATAGTTGTAGTTGGTGTACAGTAGGTGAAACTCACTTTTGAGAAGCTGGAGCCTTTAGATGTTTGGTGTTTCTGCATTAAAAAACATTGTTATTAAACTAAACAAATTGTGTCTGCTCTAATTGTATAATCTGTTGGTACTAGCTAGCAGAAGGCTAACATTACTTGCTGTTGAGTTGTTAAGCTGTTAACTAGCCAGCAATGCTTCTGTTCTGCGCACTCTGTTCTCTTAATAGGCTACATCCATGCTCTCCCTCCTTCACTTTACAGTTGTATAGTGTTTAGAACGGCACCGGGTGAAAGGTCAATGTGGAATGGATTAATTGCGATTAATTTTCTTGACGCACTCATTTTTATTAATCGAAATGAACGCGTTATTTCGACAGCCCTAGTTATTACAATACTATTAAATCATTTAAATTTTGACCATATGGCTTTAGTAATAAACAATGTGTTCTTAAATGTCACCGACTGTTGTTTAGAAGGCCTATCCTTCTTGTTTCTTCTTCTTTTTTTTTTAAACTTTCTTAAAAAGTATCGGTTCAGGCACCGTTTAGGCACTGGCTGTAGTGTAATAGAAGCATTAGCTGCTATATGATATACTGTGAAAAGGGGGGTGCAGTTGTAATGCCCATGCATTAACTTTGATAAAAGTTTGTTTTGTTAACTGCAACTATAAAAATTGAAGAAATATACAGGCGAATACAAGAAAAGCATGCTGTAGTAGAGAAAGAGAGTAGTAGATAATAAAAGGCAAAAGGAGGAAGACAAATAAGTAAGTAAACAGATAGGACTGGAGGTCAAAGTCAGCACAAAGCTTTTTGTTTTGTTCTTCTCAAAGAAAACAGCTGCTAACTGTGACATGGCCAAGTGTGGACAAAGAGTAGCGAGGCTCGGCGCTCGCAGCTTAAATCAGCTCCAATCACTGAGCGGCGCTGAGAGGATCAAGTGTTGGCCTCGGAGCCAAGTGAGCATGTGCTGCTTTTCATCTCAGACAGATACCTGTACATGAAGAATGGGACACTGCTGAACATTCACCAGCAAGCAAATAAAGCAACGTGACACCAGAGGAAAACATAACGAGTCATTGACTGTAAACAAATACCCATGGTGTCCTTTAAACAAATTACCCAGCAGCCACTTCTGCATATGTCGGTGTAGCTTTTCATGGGTATATTTCATCACAAAGACAGTGTTATTTAGAAATTTTCACTTTAGGAGCATTCATCACCACGAGCCTGATGACAAACAAGCAGAGACTCGGGCTACATCTACACTACTACTTTTTCATTTTTAAATGCCGTTTTTGAAACAAAAGCAATCTCTGTCAAAACAATAGGTTAAGGCTCTGTATCAGAAATGATCTCTGTCTATATTATTGTGAAAACGCGTATCACATGACCGTTCGCGTGCCAGTGTAAACAGGAAGCAGATTGTCTGACGTTACTCTGCGGTTGAAAATCACAGATGTGTAAGTTGAAAACACAGAAAATACTTTGGAGAAAGAACAGTGGCAACAAGTAAGATCAGGGATGTATTCGCTTGGAGTGACGACAACCGCACCTGAAGGCAGCTTTGCTCACAGAAAAAGAGAGAAGGAAAAGAGATGAAGCGAGAGATGAAGCGAGAGATGAAGCAAGAGATGAAGCAACTTTGCTTTGTTGTTGCAGGAAACAGTCACCTGTTGTTACACAAACTCCTGGGCAGTTCAGTGCCATGTGTTTAATTTTTTTTACCTTCGTAGTGTTACAAAGTGTTTGCAGCAGCGATAGAGGAAGTGATGTTCCCCGTTACTGCAACGTTAAGGGACCCACACACCGAAATACAGACTGACGAGTCTGATAGCCGACGGTTAACGATGCACGATTGTCCACCACAGGTTGACGTCCGGTTGCTTTTCTCCAAAAGTTGAATCGGACTTAACTTTTTGCCGCAGGCATTCAAACGAGTGACGCCCGACGAAGTGTTTGTGAATGAATGCTCAGCCAACACAGCCGCACTGTATTGGCATTATGCACGGCCGTAACATTACGATCTTTACCTTGATCAAATCGCCTGACGCCGACACCAGGCTGCTACGGTATAACCATACAGACCTCTACAAAACAGACTGCTCACTTGTAGTGGACATTTAGCGAGCAGCTTAATCCCTACAAAACACCACAGTGAATTTCAGCCTGCATGCACGTTTAAAAAAAAAAAACTTATTCAAAATCCCAAAATTGAAAATCAAGTAACTACCCATCAAACGAATATTCAAATATTCGGATTCAGCCCTACTGATAAGACTGACGTGCGTCGTCGTTTCCAAATGTCTCCGTTTTAGGGGATAAATACATTTTGGTTTTTGGACGGTTCGTCGGACAAAGCAAGCAAATCGAAAGCTTTATCGTGGATTCTGTTGATTACTAACAACTTAAAGGTGATCTAAGCGATGTCACACGTTTTTTAGGCTACAACATTTTTTGTCACATACAGCAAACATCTCCTCACTATCTGCTAGCTGCCTGTCCCCTGAACACACTGTAAAAAAAAAAAAAAAAACGCGGTCTCTGTAGACAGCCCAGGGTCCACAAACAGCAACAAAAACAAACTGTGCCAACCTGCACCATGTAATATAACAAACAGCGTTCCAGCCAATAGCAGACAAGAAGGATTTGGGGGTGGGGGTTGGAGGGGTTATTGCGCGGAAGCGAGGGGGAGGGAGGGGCGAGCTAGCCTCCGTTTTGTTTGACAATACTTTGAACGTCAAAAGAAGTAACGTCACCCAACATCACTTAGAGCACCTTTAAATGCTGAACTGTAGAGCTGAAACAATAAGTCCATGTATCAAAAGGTAATAATCTGAAAATTACAAACCAACCATTTTGATAATTGATTCATCATTTCAGTGATGGTTTATGTAAAACATCCCCTGGTTCCAGCTCCTCAGTTGTGACCATTTGCTGCTTTTCCAAGTATTTAAGTTTGTTTTTTTTACTTTGTTTGACAACGCAAACAACATTTCAATAATCAATTACTTATTTCAGTCATTTTTGGCCAACATGCTCTGGTTGCAGATTCTCAAATGTACAGATTAACGGCTTTGCTCTGATTTATATCACTGTGAATTGAATATATTTGGGTTTTGGACAAAACAGGCAGTTAGAAGACGTCACCTTGGACTTTTTTGGGGCATTTTTCCCCATCTGTGTGTAATTTTTTTGGACCAAGCGAATAATTGATTAATAAAAGGACACAACTGGCAGATTAAATCGAGAATAAAAACAATGGTTAGTTACAGCCCTAAAACAATCGTCACCTTTCTCTGGGTCATTGTGATGGGCTTTTCCCACTTTTTCCCCACATTTTATAGACCAAACCATTCATCTGCAGATAAACTGATAATCATTAGTTGTATATACCTAGAGAACTCATCCCTTTGACTGCATAATGACGCTCACCTGTGGTTTCAGCTCTGGTTATGATCCTTGAAGAGGAGTCCGTCTCCTGTCTCTATCGCCCAACAACAACACCAAGGAGCTGAAGGAGAGAAAACACACGTTTTTATTTTAATAAATAAACTCAACCTCCTGCTTTCTCCATCAGGCATCCCTGCCGATCCCCTGGGGGTGGTGCAGGGGATATGTCCCCCAATATTTAGAAGAGGTAGATTTGTCCCCCCTTTAAAAAAAATAATATGAAAGACAACTAGGGGTGTGAATATTGTATTATAGTGATGTTTTGAATATGCAGAAAGTTTTTAACAATACAGGAGAATAATAATAATAATTTGCACCATTAATTAATGCAGAAAAGGCCCAATTTGTTGCATAAAGATTCATCAGAATACAGCAAATTAAGTGACGCACAAAATTTTATGATGGAGGACCCCGAGACCCCCAAGTTATAATGTCCCCCCCATGTTGAAACAAAACCTACGAACTTCCTTCAAATCATACGACAGAAATCACAAGATGGGTCAGTTTGTCATGAGATCTTGAGAGTTTGATGGCGGGAATTTTGGGGTTGTCGGGGGGGGGGTTAGACCAATGTCACCTCCGTTAAGTGGCGGGCAAAGGCTGCTGCTTTCCTTCGATCTGCGAGTGGAAACAGGAAACCGGGGAGGAGAGGAAGACGTTCCATTGCCCTTGGGAGATACCAGCGCTCGGCAGACGCCAGGCATGCCAACACCACCAGCCCCCCCCCCCCCCCGCCCCCCCTTATCTCGCTCCCCTCCTCTCGTCTTCCCTTTCATCTCTGAGTCATTGAAAAGTGTAATGAAAGAAAGATGGATGAATAATTCAGCAGACAGCATTTAAGAACTCTGCTTTTATGTCTTTCTGATAACGCAGGACTTTACACACTGGGTGCCACGCAACGATTTCTTGTTAGGTTTTTCAGCCTAATGTGGGATTCCCCATTAACAGAGTCCCCTGTTAATTATGTTATATTATATGCACTTTCATTTTCAAACCTAAATGGGACGCTCCGCCTGCTGCTGCGTCTCTTCATTCTGCGTTTTGTCTGACCACTTCAGATATGTTTAGATGCCAAGCTGCAGCGGCAACTCTTCCTTTCCAAAAGTAACACGGCCTGATCCTTTTAGACTTGTCAATCTGAAATGGGATTAGAGCCGTTGAGCATCTGCCCTCTCAATCTTGGTTTTATTAGAGCGAGAGCAGATCATCTGGTCTGGCAGTGCCCTCCTCGGTACGCCTGGTTCTGGGAAAAGAAGCAGACCGTGATCTGTGATCCGTGTCACGAGAGCAAGATCACAAAGACAGCAGATCACAGGGCTCAGAAATAAAAAAATAAAGAAAGCACGAGAGACCTCGACGATTGCACATCGCCGGTATTTATTTACAGAGGACAGACCTTGATCTTTGACGGCTGGACGCTGAGGAAATTATGAAATATTGAGCCAAATTTTCTAAGATGTTTGGTGGGATGCTGTAGAAGAGGATGCAGCAGATGAGATTCATGGAACGAGGGCAGACAAAAAAAACATTTCAAAAGGCGACTCAGCCGAAGCAGAGAGAAGATATGCACAAAAGCTTCTTAAATCATGTCAGTCGCACTCTTGGGGATTTGGCATAGGCAAGGCCGTCTCAGGATATGTCAAACAGCACCCTTTCCATCTGCCAATCTGGGCAAGGCGCAGATTGAAGTTCTTGCTGTGTAGGCAAAGTGTGTAGGCGGGAGATGTAAACAATGTGACAAAAGCCTAAATCCTCACATGGTGGAATTAAAGAAGATCGGGGAAGACTGAAAATGTAGGCCAAAGTTGGGTTGTTTTTTTTGCAGACACACCATCACCACGCGATTGTCTGCATCATTAATACAGATGCAGATAAATATCAAAGAGGAGGAGGAGGGACGTGGGTGAGACAGAATCAGGCTGGGGGAGCTCCCTCGGTTCTGCTTCGTGTCTGATGTTTGGCTATAAGAACCGAGACCAATCGTAC
Organism: Gymnocephalus cernua; assembly: GCA_023631565.1. Classification (NCBI taxonomy): domain Eukaryota; kingdom Metazoa; phylum Chordata; class Actinopteri; order Perciformes; family Percidae; genus Gymnocephalus; species Gymnocephalus cernua. The sequence continues at coordinate 31,279,725 of CM042433.1, read as the reverse complement.
ACAAGAAATATTTGGGATGAGGAGCGGTGGCAGTGGAGGGGGTAGGGGAGGGATGGGATGGGATGGAGGAGGGGAAAGGGAGCTCCCTTTCCCAAAAGGCATGAAAGGTTGGATGGGCGCCATGTATGCAATCAAAGTGATCGCAGGGATCCTTCTTAAATGTGTGCCAGGCGACCTCCGCACCCAGGGAGGAAACGCATCACCGGCTCCTCCATCTCTCACACAACACAAACTGGGATTTTAGTTTGGTCAACCAGAATCCACCACCGCCGCAGCACACATTTGGCAGATTTACGACACATTGTTAGCTGCAACCAAAACAAGCCGACATCATCCTGTGTTGGTTCAGCCAAAATAAAAACCGACAGTCTGTGGTAACAGAGCTCCTAAAATATAAGCTAGCCCACGGATAACACACACACACACACACACACACACACACACACACACACACACACACACACACACACACACACACCAGAAATAAGCGTCATCAAGTCAAGTCAGCACCATTAAACCTCACTTAACAAATGTTCCCTCTCTGTCACAGCACTTCATTCTCATACAAGTCAAAATCGGATTTATTCTGACACAGAAACAACAGGACAACCCAGCGAGAAGCCCAGGAAACATCATGTCAGCTGTTAAAACTCAATCAGTATTCACATACACAACCCCCCCCCCCCCCCCCCAATCAAGTACACATTTTGGGTCAGCTCACCTTTCTCCTGCTGCCTTTTCAGTCATCCAGTCAGCGCATTCAGAGCTCTCCTCACAGCAGATAGAAACGTAAGGCACCAGAAGAAGAAAAAAAGAGAGCGACAACCTTACATTTCTGTTTTCCGGCTGCGGAGGAGATTATTTTCCTCCCTGGTAAAAGTGCCGTCACCCCTGCGAGTTTAGCGAGGAAGCCGGTTTCCTCTGCGCTTCAGCTAGAGAAAGGCCCGTCCTTGGGCATGTGCATTGTGTGTGTGTCTGTGCTGTCTGCAGAGGCTGCCATGTCTCCCATTGTTCCAGGGCGAGTGAGCCAGGCTTCCTACCCCAATAGACCCTGCCTACTACAACAGCTGTGGACCAGCCCCCACCTCTCTGCCGCTCTCTTTCCCCCCTCCTCCTCCTCCTACAACTCCTGCCTCTCTGCTGCTGCTAAACATTAACCCTGCAGCTGCCGCACCAGGCCCATAAAGAGGTGGAGAGGGGGGTTGTGTGTCAAAAGAGACCCTACTACCATGTAGCGGACAAAGGAACTTAACAGAGAGAGGATATCCGACAGGCGGGCTGAACTGACAGGACTCGTGCAAAGAGCCATTCAGTGCCCTAGAAAGAAAACCGGCTCTGTGCTAAGAGGATTGTGTTTCTCAATCACAGTGGTAATAAGTGTTGGACTGTGAGGCTGCGCGGAGAAACACAACAGTCACAGAAAGAAATAGGGCTGCAACTAACCATTAGTTCTGTTATCGGGTCATTGTTTTGTTTTATAAAATGCTAGAAAATAGGGAAAAATGGTGGGCCACGACTTTTTTCTAAAGCCAAAAGATATTGAATTATTTATCACGTCACAAGTAGACCGACACCAATATATCACCCATATTAGATTATTGCGGATCAATGACTGATCGTTATCAGTGTATATCGGCTGGTTTAAGGGCATTTAAAAACAGTGACAGTTTGTCCTGCAGAGGGCGTTGACAAGTTGATTTTTGAAATGTCACAATTAAAAAAACTAATCTAAAGGATCAAGGTCCCGACTAGATCAAGTTTATTTCTTTATGTTTAAATATATCTCTTCATCCATTTCAATATCGGGCTCAAACATCCAGTATCGGTTGGGCTATAGACAGAAGTGAGAAACACAAAATCTTGTATGGCATCTTTGCTTTACAAAATTATTTAAACAATTTAGGGTAGCAAGTATTGTCATTATCAATCAATCTAAAGTGGCAACGATTAGTCGATTAGTCAATCGACAGAAAACATGTCATTGAACTACTTTAACTATTTTGATAATCGAGTCACTTTTCAGGCAATAATGTTCAATGTGAAAAGCTGAATATTTTTGGGTTTTTGGATTGTTGGAGCAGGCCCCTTTCACTATTTTCTGACATTTTATACAATTAATTGATTAATTGAGAAGTTAAATGGCAGATTAATTGATAAAATAATCGTTAGTTGCAGCCCTAGATTAATCTGCTGATTAGTTTGGCAATTACTTGATGCGTTTGGCCTCTAAAATAGTGAATAAAACCTCTTTTTAGGCGCAGTCCAAAAACCCAAAATATACTCAAATTACTATTGCATATAAAAGAAGCCTCACATCGGAGAAGCTGGAATGAATATTTGGTATTTCTTTCCTGAAAACTGACTTTAATTATTAACCGATTATCAGAAATGTTTGCTGATTATCAACTAACCATTTCAGCTTTAGAAAAATGGCTAAATTGATTTATTCAGATTGCTTTTTTTTTTGTCCGTCCATTAGTCCAAAACCCAAAGATATTCAGTTCATTAGTTCATCATATATAACAAAGGAAATATTCAATCTTCACATCTAAGCTGGAACAAGAGCAGGGTTGGGTTATCATTTGGATTTTTACAATTCCGATGCCGAACCGGTACGTTTAAAACAATTCCGATTCCTAAACCAATTCTTGAAAAACTGAAAAATGACATCAAAGAAAGGCTCTTTTATAGTTTTTTTAAATTGAAAATTTAAATGTAACAATATATTAACGTTTTAAAGTACTTAAATATATAATAATAAGTAAGTCACCTAACACACAACTACAATATAATATTTTTACAACAGAGGGAAAATATTTTAGTCGACACATTAAGTGGAACCGAAATGAGGAACCGAAATTTGCGTTCTTATCCGGTCCGATTCCTACCGGTTGCGTAGGAAACGGTTCCATAGCGGAACCGGGTTTTGGTACCCGACCCTAAACAAGAGTCGTTTAAAAAATGACTGAAACAACTGAAACTTAATCATTCATCAACAAAAAGCTTCGGAATCATCTCGTCAATCAACCAATGGATTAACCAAATGACAGTTTGTGCCAGCTTTTGTACAGTAACTCTCTCACACACAGTGAAGATGTTTGTGAATGAATATTACACCAGCGGCATGTTTCAACTAAACTGTGTCATGTCTAAACTGGTCAGCAGAATGAAGGGTTTCTTCATTGCGAAGGTTTATCACCCTGTGTGACTCATCTGCTCTCCTTGTTAACGAAGCCACATTATCCTCAGACATGCCAGACACGCTAAACCAAGTCTGATGACAAGATGACTGGGCGCCACGGCAGAACAACAGGAGGAAAAACACCGGTTTCATGGCTTGATTGTGGGAGGATAATACCATAAAGTAATAACGGAAGGCAAAACATCCCAACAAACTATTCTTTAAAACAAGCATATCTATATATACTCATTTCAAAGTTGACCTTTTTTTAATTTGACCCTAATTGAGTCGACAGGAGACCTGACCTGAATGGACTTTGCCCCCACAGCAGACATACCTATAGTCAGAATCAAGCGCCCCCAGGGGGCTCACATGAATGGCAGTGGTTTCAAGCTTCTCATTCACTTTTGACCAAAACAGTCGAGCCAGTTTGGCGAGTATACAACTTGTCCCAGATTCACAGCAGAATATCATGACTGTCTGACGCAGTGCTGAAATAACATTTACACAAGTACTATACTTAAGGACCAGGACGGCGACGCTACAAACACATGATGATCTTATAGAATATGATGCATTGCTGTAGGTTAAACGAGGTTAAATGAGCACAACCTGAAACATCTACAGCAGGAAAATACAACATACACATGAATGCAGCAGGAATATTAATCCAGAAACATCAGATAGAAGAGGAACACTTTACTGCACAATGATACATACTTTTACTTTTCATACTTTAAGTAGATTTTGCTGATACATATGCAGGACCTTTACTTACAGTGGAATATTTTCACAGTGTGGTATTATTAGTACTTGTACTTAAGTAAAATATATGAATACTTCTTCCACCACCGCTGGTGAAATGAGAGAAGGGGAGCTATGCTTTCAAACAAAAAGAATCAGGGGAAATCCCAATGACAAAAAAAAACTGCACCGGTCATCAAGAATGAACCACATGAAAGAAAAAAACATAACACAGGACAGACGCCGAGCTTCACATCAAAAATCACCCAGATCAAAAGAGCTTGTGTCCAGTGAGGATTTATCCTCTAATTACTGAACACAGATATGGCCGTCCTGGCCAGTCTGTCCTCATCACCAGGCCTCTAATCTGTGTCCACCTAGTGGCTGCAAACAGAGACAACCTGCATGTGAACATTACTTGCTTCCACAGCTGTGGATGTTGTCCCCCATCTCTTCCACTGAAAGCACGTAGGAGGGGATCTTTTATAGGGGTGTAACCATTAGCGCTGGATCAGAATATTCCAATATTCGCTCGATGGGTACATATTCAATTTTCAATTTTGGGATTCATTTTGAGTTTTTTTTTTTTTTTAAACGTGCATGCAGGCTGAAATTTATTGTGGTTTTTTGTTGGTATTAAGAAGTTAGCCGCTGGCTAATTAGTAGGGGTGCACAATTCAGAAAAGGTCACGATTCAATATTGATTTTTAGGCTCATGATTCGATTCAAAATGGATTTGATTCAAAAACGATTCTCGATTAAATAAACAATCACAGTATGTAAATGTGGTTACTTTTCCCATTGCAGTAGACATATCATTTAAAAGAAACAACAAATTAAATGTAGTTTGATATTACTTTATATGTCTTCATAGAAAAATAAAAAACTTCTGCAACTAAAAAACTGCAAAGTGCCAAGCTTTGGCCAGCTTTCAAATACATTTAATTCAAGTAAAAAATAAAACTTAAATAAAAAGAGAGTGGGAGTTTAGAGCATTGAAAGAGAGTGGGTTGATTGACTGGCATGTTAGGTACTTGAGGTTGTTGTTGGTCCACGTCTATAATGTTAATCTCTGGGTGATGGCATACCATGTGAGTTCTCAAGTTTGTGGTGTTTTGCAAAACGTTCGCTTTGCAAAGCCTGCATATAGCATGATTCCTATCAAGTTCCGGCTTCCCCTCGAGGTTATAAAAGCCGAAATGTGCCCAAACTCTCGCCTTCAATGAGGATGGAGCCGGAGATCAAA